>SJYV01033058.1:1908693-1931715 GCA_006410875.1 Neotragus pygmaeus
CATGCGAAGAGTTGACTCATTGGAAAAGACTCTGATACTGGGAGGGGTTGAGGGCAGGAGGAGAAGGGGACAACAGAGGATGAGATTGCTGGATGGCATCACTGACTCGATGGACGTGAGACTGAGTGAACTCCCAGAGATGGTAATGAACAGGGAGGCCTGGCATGCTGCAATTCATGTGGTCGCAAAGAGTCGGACACGACTGAGCGACTGAACTGAACTGAACTGAATGTTAGTAACATGAAGAAAGAAAGTGAAAGTGTTAGCTCAATCGTGTCCAACTCTTTGCAACCCCATGAACTGTAGCCCGCCAGGCTCCTCTGACCATGGAATTCTCCAGACAAGAAAACTGGACTGGGTAGCCATTCCCTTCTCCAGGGGATCTTTCTCACCCAGGGAGGGAACCCAGGTCTCCTGCATTGCAGGCAGATTCTTTACCATCTGAGCCACCAGGGAAGCCCTGTTAGCAACATTACATGTTAATAATGCTAATATTTCACCCCACGTTGGGTAAGTGAGAAGAGGAAGAAAAATGGTTGCACTTAGGAGAAAAGTTACTTCGATGAACCAAAAATTTCTATATTATCATCAATTGCTATAGATTCCTTCTTCAGAAATGTGACTCTCCACAACAGTGTTAATTGGCTATATGCCAATATAAAATAAAAAGTTAAAAACAAATGTGACTGTCATGGCAAGATTCCTAAATGAAACCAGTAACGGTGTAATTTGCAAATACCGGCAACACCGTTCTATTGGTCCAAATGGTGGTGGGATTCCCTGACTCAACACCGCCCCCTTCCTGTGATCATAGCATTTTTCTCTGAGACAAGGACAGTCCTATGCCAAGTTTAAGTGAGAAAGCTGGAGCTTAACAGGGATCCCTGGGGTCACTTGGATTCAAAGTCAATTGCTCAAGTAGAAGCTGAGGGAGACGTGAACCAACAACAGCTCCTGTGGAGATGACTTCAGGCTTTTAGCTGACAGTGGGCTCAGCATGAGTCATTCAGGGTCACGGGCTCTTTAGCTGAATTCACAGCAGGATTCTACTGGGGTGAGGGTCACGATGGTTGCCCTCTACCTGCAGCCCATCAGCGCACACCATGAGTAATACTTTCAGTTCTGAGTGTGATACTGTAAAAAGGGCCAGGGAGAAAGGAACCAAGATGCTGAGGGACGTCAAGCCATGTCCCATGCAGAAGGGAAAGCTGAGAAAGAAAACTCAGAGGAGCACATCAGCTGCCTTAAAATAATAAGAGATCGTGTTCAGGTGAATTAACATTCTGCCACATATTTTTTCAGGGAGGACCATGACCAGTGTGGTGGAGCTGGGGTTGGAATTCTGTTGAGACAGACCTTGAGACAGGAGGAATGCTTTTGGAGTCATTTGAACTGGAAGAAGATATACCAGCTTTGAACCTGCTCCTCAAAATGTGGTCTGTAGAACTAGCATGTGGACCTCAGGGGAAGCCCATGAGAAAAACAGGGCTGGGTCTCAGGGCCAGCCCAGACATACTGAATCAGAACCTGCAGTTCAAAAAGATGCCCAGGTGACACAAATGCATATTCAAATTGGACAGGCACTGGTTTGGACTGCCCACTTGGGGAGGGGATAAGAGCCCTGTTGCTCTGGAGAGAAATCAGAGGTGGGACTACCCTCATTCAGGAGTGTGTAGAGAACTTAAAAACTGGAAAGGTATCTCAGAAAGACTTCTGAATAAGAATGTTCATTGAAGGGACTTCCCTGGTGATCCAGTGGTTAAGAATGGATCACTCTGCCAATGCAGGGGGATCAGGTTTGATCCCTGGTCAGGGTCTAAGATCACACAGGCTGAGCCCTGTGGCCAAAAGATTAAAAATTTAAAAATTTCATTGAAGAAGAGTTTGAATTAGAAAAAGAAAATATCTGGTAAAAACTATAAGAAAATGTATAGCCATTAAAAATTATATCTCAGATGAATGTTTAAAGGCATTAACAGGTTCATTAAAAGTGTTCATAATACATTTAGGGAAAATAAATTACAAAATAATATGTTCAGTGTGATATTTACCATGTGTATTTAACATTCACTGAAAAATAATTATGAAAACCTTAAAAAAGTTTATCTAGCCTATGAAGACTGATTTTTTTTAATGTTTATTATAGAAAAGAATAATTGCTCATTGTAAAATTTGGAAAATGGCAAAAACTATAAAGGAGGAACTAAAAATGACTTATATCTACCAATCAAAGATAGCCACTGTATATTTCATTTTATTGCTTATTCTATGGAAATTTATGTATTTTAAACAATATTTTTCTGATTATAAAAGTAATACAAGTTTAATGCAGAAGATTTGGAAAATCAGAGAAATACAAAGGAGAAAATTGATGTATTTATATTTAATCACTATTAATATTTCAATCCCAGTTGTGTTTTTAAAATAGTTGAGTCTCTCTTGAATTTGTTACAATACTGCTTGTGTTGTTTATGTTTTGGTTTTTCGGCCTGTGTGGCATGGGGGAGCTTAGCTGCCTAACCAGGGATTGAACCTGCACCCCCTGCATTGGAAGTTGAAGTCTTAACCACTCGACTGCCAGAGAAAGTCCCCAGCTTGTGTTTTTATGCATAAACATAAAAAAAAATTTAAACCAAGTTGTTATCATACTGCAAAATCAATTTTACATCCAGATTTTTTACCTATCACGAGACTGTTTCCAAATCATTAAATATTATTTTTATAAGTGGCTGTATAGTATTTTGGGCTTCCCTGGTGGCTTGGTGGTAAAGAATCCACCTGCCAATGCAGGAGTTGATGCAGGAGACACAGGTTCAAATCCCTGGGTCAAGATGTCTGGAGAAGGATATCACTACCCACTCTACTATTCTTGCTTTGAGAATCCCATGGACAGAGAAGCCTGATGGCCTACAGTCCATTGGGTAGCAAGAAAGTCAGACATGACTTGGCCACTAAAACAACAAAAATGTAGTTTTTTATCTGATAAATACACTTGATTTATTGCCTGTTTCCACAGTGATGAATATTTAGGTCGTTTCCAATTTTTCACCAGTTTTTATCTCTAAAGAATACTCTTGCTCATAATTCCCTGGTTCTTTTATTAGAATGAGTCCTAGAATTGGGATTCCCTTGAAGTCAAAGGGCATGAACTCTTTCTCAGTACAGTCTTTTTGTCAAACAAATGAGGCTATTTCACTACACGACCACCAGTCCTTCTTTTCCTAAAAGCTGACTGTATGGACTGGCAATTCTCTGGACTCAGATATTTTCTTGAAATTGGCTTTTTATTTAATGACATACATATTCAGTTTCTTCCATACCTTTTTGCTTATTCTGATATGCTACTTTCTCATGGATCAATTTTGATCACATATTTCTCTGGGAAAATTTTCCACTTCATCGAGAATTGCAGATTTACTAGACTTGAGTTGAACATCATACATTTTAAATTTTGAGAGGTTTCTTCTCATCTTATATTCTCTTCCTCATTTCTAAATCTAGTTATTGTGGGGGTTTCCCCTCTTTTTTTATGTCTACTTAGATCATCAGATTTTTTTAATATTTCAAAGAATTAGCCCTTCAGTTTATTTATCAATTCAACCTTATCTCTGACCCATTTACTTTCCCAAGCCTAAAAACAATAAAAGTGACTACAAAAGAAAAAGTGATAGAATTAACTTTATAAAATTATTTTTTAAACTTACACAGGCCCAAGAAAAATTAACACAAAAGTGAAAGAAACAGACTGCATTTTGTTTCCAAAAGTGATTAGGGAAGTATTTATATATTTACTATGTAGATAAACAAATTAGCAAGGAAAAAACCCCAAACCCAAAGTAGTTGCACATATAGTTCAAAGAAAAATTTTTGATATTCAACAAATTTTTTAATTTTTCATTTGTTAAAATATGTGTAAGTAATTGAATCAGGAAAATATAACAGTAAAGAATAACCTCATGTTAGTCAGTTTCACAGAACTCCTTGCCTTTTTAATAATATAGCCTTGCTGCTGCTGCTGCTGCTGCTAAGTCGCTTCAGTCATGTCCGACTCTGTGAGGCCCCATAGACGGCAGCCCACCAGGCTTCCCCGACCCTGGGATTCTCCAGGCAAGAACACTGGAGTGGGTTGCCATTTCCTTCTCCAATGCATGAAAGTGAACAGTGAAAGTGAAGTCGCTCAGTCATGTCCGACTCCTAGTGACCCCATGGACTGCAGCCTACCAGGCTCCTCCATCCACGGGATTTTCCAGGCAGAGTACTGAAGTGAGTACCATTACCTTCTCCAATAATAGCCTTATTGAGATAAAATTCAATTATGCAAGTCAGTGGTTTTAAAGTGTGCAAACCAGTGGCTTTCAGTGTCTTCACAGAGTTGTACAATCATATCACTATCTAATTTTAGAACAATTTCATCACCCCAGAAAGAAACATTGAATCCACTAAAAGTCACTTCTTATCCCCCTCCCCTTCAGCAGTGGACAATCACAAATCTACTTTCTGCCTTTTTAGATTTGCTTATTGTGGACTTGCAATGAGTGGTCATTTGTGACTAGCTTCTTTTACTCACTGTAATGTTTTAAAAGTTCATCCACATCATAGCATGTATCAGTATTTCAATTCTTTTTATTGGCAAATAATATTCTATTCTATGAACAGACCACATTTTTGTCTATCTATCCACCACAAACATTTGGATGTTGCCACTCTTTGGTGATTATGAACTTTCATTTACAAGTCTTCATGTAGAAGAACTCTCTCTTTTACACACATATATATGGAAGTATATAATTGGATGTAATTCTTTGACAAAGTTATATATAAAATGGTTTCCCTGGTGGCTCAGATGGTAAAATAATCTGCCCGCAATGCTGAAGACCTGGGTTCAATCCCTGGGTTGGGTAGATCTCTGGAGTAGGGAATGGCAACTCACTCCAGTCTTCTTGCCTGGAGAAGTCCATAGAAGAGGAGACGGGTGGGCTAGAGTCCATGGGGTCTCAAAGAGTCAGACGTAACTGAGTGACTGTCAACCTTTTGACAAAGTCATATATGAACTGTCCATAGCTTTTAACTCCACAATCTCACTTCTCAGAATCTGATTCAAATAAATCAATCATATATAATGTGGGAAAGCACTAAGTGGAAAGCTGCTCATCATGATATTATTTAAGCATAACAAGGATGCCCTGTTTCTTCAGCATAAGGCACAAACATAAGATCCCATCTTCTTTATAGCTGACATGCCTGGAGACATGTTCTCAGTCTTTTGCTTATCAATCAACAATGCAACAAATACCCTTATAAAGTCAAAAACTCAAATTCTAATGTGTAGAGAGGGGTTTCCCCCTCAAAACCACCAAGCAATGCTCTGACACCAGCTGGGTATCTCGTAATCCAATTCAATTCTACACTATCTGAGAGTGTCAAATTCCACAAGTTAAGGCTCAGTCATACACGACTGCCTGCCGCCTCCCCACCCCCCACTTCAGACACTGATCACAAGCCCAGGTTATTACCTGTACTTCTGACTGAGTGGCTACAGATCAGAGGCTCCAACAACCTTTATTTTAGGTTTGATTTATTTGCTAGAGCAGCTCACACAACTCAGAGAAACATTTTTGCCTACTAGATTACCAGTTTATTACAGAAGGATAGAAATCATATTAAAAAGCAGAGACATTACTTTGCCAACAAAGGTCTGTCTAGTCAAAGCTATGGTTTTTCCAGTAGTCGTGCATGGATGTGAGAGTTGGACCGTAAAGAAAGCCAAGTGCTGAAGAACTGATGCTTTTGAACGGTGGTGTTGGAGAAGACTCTTGAGATTCCCTTGGACTGCAAGGAGATCCAACCAGTCAATCCTAAGGGAAATCAGTCCTGAATATTCACTGAAAGGACTGATGCTGAAGCTGAAACTCCAATACTTTGGCCACCTGATGGGAAGAACTAACTTATTGGAAAAGACTCTGATTCTGGGAAAGATTGAAGGCAGGAAAAGAAGGGGATGACAGAGAATGAGATGGTTGGATGGCGTCACTGACTTGGACATGCATTTGAGTAAGCTCCGGGAGCTGGTGATAGACAGGGAAGCCTGTCATGCTGCAGTCCTTGGGGTTGCAAAGAGTCAGACATGACTGAGTGACTGAACTGAACTGAATAATTCAGGAACAGACATTTGGAAGAGATGCATGGGGCAAGGTTCATGGAAAAAGTAAGAAGCTTCTCTAAGCACATTACTCTTTCCAACCTCCATGTGTTCACCAACCGGAAACTCTCAGAACCCTCTCTTTTTGGTTTTTTGTGGAGGCTTCACTACACAGGTGTGATTGATTAAATTGTTTAGTTCAGTCTCTCAGTCGTGTCCGACTCTTTTCGACACCATGGCCGGCAGCATGACAGGCTTCCCTGTCCATCACCAACTCGTGGAGCTTACACAAACGCATGTCCAAGTCAGTGATGCCATCCAACCATCTCATTCTCTGTCGTCCCTTTCTTCTCCTGCCTTCAATCTTTCCCAGCATCAAGAGCTTTTCCAGTGAGTCAGATCTTTGCATCAGATGGCCAAAGTATTGGAGTTTCAGCTTCAACATCAGTCCTTTCAATGAATATTCAGGACTGATTTCTTTTAGGATTGACTGGTTGGATCTCCTTGCAGTCCAAGGGAGTCTCAAGAGTCTTCTCCAACACCACAGTTCAAAAGCATCAATTCTTCAGTGCTTGGCTTTCTTTACGGTCCAACTCTCACATCCATGCATGACTACTGGAAAAACCATAGCTTTGACTAGACAGACCTTTGTTAGCAAAGTAATGTCTCTGCTTTTTAATATGACTTATATCCTTCTGTAATAAACTGGTAATCTAGTAGGCAAAAATGTTTCTCTGAGTTGTGTGAGCTGCTCTAACAAATAAATCAAACCTAAAATAAAGGTTGTTTATTTAAATAAAGTCAAAGCTACTGGAAAAACCATAGCTTTGACTAGACAGACCTTTGTTGGCAAAGTCAAGTCTCAGCTTTTTAATATGCTGTCTAGGTTGGTCATAGCTTTTCTTATAAGGAGCAAACATCTTTTAATTTCATGGCTTCTGTCACCATCTGCAGTGATTTTGGAGCCCCCCAAAATAAAGTCTGTCACTATTTCCATTGTTTCCCCATCTATTTGCCATGAAGTGAAGGGACCAGATGCCATGATCTTCGTTTTCTGAATGTTGAGCTTTAAGCCAACTTTTTCACCACTCTCCTCTTTCCCTTTCATCAAGAGGCTCTTTAGTTCTTCTCCATCTCCTGCCATAAAGGTGGTGTCATCTGCATATCTGAGGTTATTGATATTTCTCCCGGCAATCTTGATTCCAGCTTCTGCTTCATCCAGTCCGGCATTTCACATGATGTACTCTGTATATAAGTTAAATAAGCAGGGTGACAATATACAGCCTTGACGTACTCCTTTTCCTATTTGGAACCAGTCTGTTGTTCCATGTCCAGTTCTAACTGTTGCTTCCTGACCTGCATACAGATTTCTCAGGAGGCAGGTCAGGTGGTCTGGTATTCCCATCTCTTTAAATCATTGGCCACTAGCAATTGAACTCGATCTCCAGCTCCACCCCATCCTGGGAGTTCCAACTCTCTAATTACAGGATTGGGTCTCCTGGCAACCAGCCCCTAAACCTAGGTGCAGTCCAAAGTCATATTAGCATAACAAAAGACACCTTTACAATTCTTCTCACTTCAAAAATTCCAAGGGTTTTAGGAGCTCTGTGCCAGTACTCCTGGAAAATCCCATGGACAGAGCCTGGTAGTCTACAGTCCGTGGGGTCGCAAAGAGTCGGACACGACTGAGCAACTTCCCTTCGCTTCACTTCGTGCCAGCAATAGGACCAAGTTGTTGTATGTGTTAGTCACTCAGTCGTGTCCAANTCCACACAGTCAAAGGCTTTGGCATAGTCAATAATGCAGAAATAGATGTTTTTCTGGAACTCTTTTGCTGTTTAAAAAGGTTTCTTCAAATGATCCAAGGGTTGAGGTGGACTGGTGGATGGAAGAAATGGATTATAAGTGTTCATATGATACATTCTTCGGCTTTTTGAACCATTAATGGTTGTAGCTCCCTTTGTTCATAGATCTTTATTTTGATTAGTTCAAGTAGAGTAATCAAAAATACAGTAAACAGAGAGGGGGGAAAACCTCTCTTTAGGCTTGTATCAACTTTTTACATTTGTCAAATAAAAAAGCAAAAATATTTATGAGTTGAAGACAATGAAGAACACTGACAATGTCTGACCTTAGCCAATTTTCAAAGTTACTATTAATTGTGTGCTTTCTCTTTATCAGAAGTTACATAGATATTTTATATATGTTAGTTTTTAAAATCTTTATAACATTGGGAAATGGATACTACGTTTAATCCTTATTTTATAAAAGACACACTGAAGCATGAAAACTTTCCCAGTGCTGTAAACTTGTTAAAAAGATCAGAGGCCATTGCATTCACTGATAATGGCATACCTTTCTAATCTTTCCCCATTAAAAGAGAGTTAACATTGATCTTAACTCTCCTGTCCTTTGTCATAATATAGTCCAGAGGATCTGGACTGCCTGGATATTTTATAGAATACCTTGTTATGTCTTATTGGTGGTACATTGATGGTATCATGGTGTTTATACAAAATAAACTACTCAGAAAAGGCAAATACATTTGAAGACTCTGTAGACAGAAGGAAGGAGATGAATCCTATGAAGATTCAGGTACCCACCATATCAGTTCAAATTTTCTGGATTCTAACATGGGCCTGCTGTGTGATATCACCTCCAAAGTAAAAGACCAACCATTTGCATCTTCTCTATCCCCAAGAAAGAAGCACAGTACTCTATAAACCCCTGATCTCTTTAGGATTTTTGTGGCAAGGAAACAATAGATAAAATTGGAATCATCACACTGGCAGAGGTAAATGACCCTGATCGTCAGGAAGAGATAGAGCTACTGCTAGACAACATGGGCTGAGAAGAATACTTTTGATATTTAGGACTTGATATATCCATCTGGACATCTCTTGGTGCCCCCATAACTCTCAGCCATAGTCTGGGAAGAGCAGAGTAACTGGAAATTCAGACCCACAGATATGAAGTTCTGGGTCATTCTATCAGGTAATCTGCCTAGTCTGTGCTCCGGGTATCTCACTGGAAATGGCCAGGGGTAAATGAAGGAAAATGTGATTTCACTGTGCATTTTAGAGACAAGAGAAGAGAATTTTGTTATATGTGTTCACTGTTTGGAAAGCAGAGGGTTATTCTTCTGTCATTAGAGTTAGCATGAATTAGAGCTGCTAGGCCAGGATGGAGGGGAATTTATAAGAGCAGTTGGAAGGGGAATGTTGATTAACTGTTACAGCCTCAAGAGTTGCAACAGTGGGGCTGTAGTTTGTTTCATTAGCACTTTTCAAGTTTTTCCAGAAAACAAGGCCAATCAGAACATGGTGGAAACTCTTCAGGTGGGATGAATTTGCTTTGAGAAGTCCATCTGAGTGGTGCAAGGGGTGAATTCTGGAGTTCTGCATGCAGATTTCCAAACTGATGGTGTGCAGCTTTGCCCCTCACTGAGAATTTAACTTAGCCCAGAGAACTGCCTAATCCAAGGCAGTTGCACAATTTAGTTTGGTTCTGTTTCACAATGTTTAGGGCCTCAGCTAGGAAGACTAGAAGACTAGGAATTAGTCTGTGGCTGGGATTTGGGAACATCTGGAGACTTCTGCTGTCAAGTCTGGAAGTTGATGCTGGTTGTAGGCTGTGCCCTTATTTGGACTGTCAGCTAGAACACCTGCACTGTGGCCTCTTCTTGTGGCATATCATTCTAGTCTGGACTTCACAGCATGGTAGGTGGGTTTCAAGAGCTACCAGCCCAGGAGAGAATGAGGCAGAAGTGCTTGGCATTTTATGGTCTAGTTTTAGAAGTCACATACCATCAATTTGGCTATACTGTAGTGGTCAGGGAGTCACTAAGATTCACTCTGCTTCAAAGCAGAGGAAATATAGACCCCATCAATTGATGAAAGTAATGCCAATTTGCCATTTTAAGAAGACCATGGAGAATGTGAGATACCGATGTAACCATCTTTGGAAAATACAATCTGCCACATCAAGGAAGAGAGACTAACTTCTTCTCTTTCCTGTGCATGCTACTTTCTCCAACACATCACTGATGCATTAATTTTCTTAAAATAATATCTTGAACAAAGCAGTTCCTTAATGAAAATAAAAATAAAAACCAAAACAGCATAAAACTTTCAGAGTCTGTTAATTCCTTATAAAATGAAGTTCTAGTTTCTTGAATTAGCATTTAAGAGCTTTCAAAATTCAGATATAATCTCTTTTTACCCCTTATCCTATTATTTTCAAGTACATACTGTATCTCATGGCCAGTTCACATAATTTACCAATGCCAGGATATGTCCTGAGTTTTTTACTTTTGTCCCTTTGTACATGCTTTTATCTGACTTCAGAATTCCACTATAGAGGTGCTCTCAATGTTTGCCTAATAAAATACTACTCATCTTTTAAGGCCTTTCCTCATGCCCGAAACAGAAGTGCTTGCTCCTTTCTGCTTTCAAGTAACAATCATGTGTCATTTATCACACTGTGCTAAACTACGTGTTACTTTGGAAAGAGACATTGCTTTATTATGATTTGGCCTGTGAGTTAGTGCTATTCCCATAGCAAAAAGGATGTCCTCCCTTAGCAAAATTTAGAGAGAGATCAGACCTTTCTCTGATGTTATCGCTTCTGAACTAGTTATTTATCATAGCATAAGTTCATCTAAAAAACTGGAGTACTTCATGTTTCTTTATTACCACCAGATTTGAAAACATTCTGGGAGCTAACTCACCTCTTACTAGGTTTCCAGAACACCTAGAGTGTCAATGCAAAGACACACAGGTGTTTAATTATGCCGACGAGCCATAGAATGTGTTGGAGTGGATTAAAATCAGTTGGAATAAGTGACACATTAATACCTTGGGAAAATTTTTCAATTTTCATTCAATTTTCTCTCTCTCTCTCTCTCTCTCTCTCTNTACTGGAAAAACCATAGCTTTGACTAGACAGACCTTTGTTAGCAAAGTAATGTCTCTGCTTTTTAATATGACTTATATCCTTCTGTAATAAACTGGTAATCTAGTAGGCAAAAATGTTTCTCTGAGTTGTGTGAGCTGCTCTAACAAATAAATCAAACCTAAAATAAAGGTTGTTTATTTAAATAAAGTCAAAGCTACTGGAAAAACCATAGCTTTGACTAGACAGACCTTTGTTGGCAAAGTCAAGTCTCAGCTTTTTAATATGCTGTCTAGGTTGGTCATAGCTTTTCTTATAAGGAGCAAACATCTTTTAATTTCATGGCTTCTGTCACCATCTGCAGTGATTTTGGAGCCCCCCAAAATAAAGTCTGTCACTATTTCCATTGTTTCCCCATCTATTTGCCATGAAGTGAAGGGACCAGATGCCATGATCTTCGTTTTCTGAATGTTGAGCTTTAAGCCAACTTTTTCACCACTCTCCTCTTTCCCTTTCATCAAGAGGCTCTTTAGTTCTTCTCCATCTCCTGCCATAAAGGTGGTGTCATCTGCATATCTGAGGTTATTGATATTTCTCCCGGCAATCTTGATTCCAGCTTCTGCTTCATCCAGTCCGGCATTTCACATGATGTACTCTGTATATAAGTTAAATAAGCAGGGTGACAATATACAGCCTTGACGTACTCCTTTTCCTATTTGGAACCAGTCTGTTGTTCCATGTTCTAACTGTTGCTTCCTGACCTGCATACAGATTTCTCAGGAGGCAGGTCAGGTGGTCTGGTATTCCCATCTCTTTAAATCATTGGCCACTAGCAATTGAACTCGATCTCCAGCTCCACCCCATCCTGGGAGTTCCAACTCTCTAATTACAGGATTGGGTCTCCTGGCAACCAGCCCCTAAACCTAGGTGCAGTCCAAAGTCATATTAGCATAACAAAAGACACCTTTACAATTCTTCTCACTTCAAAAATTCCAAGGGTTTTAGGAGCTCTGTGCCAGTACTCCTGGAAAATCCCATGGACAGAGCCTGGTAGTCTACAGTCCGTGGGGTCGCAAAGAGTCGGACACGACTGAGCAACTTCCCTTCGCTTCGCTTCGTGCCAGCAATAGGACCAAGTTGTTGTATGTGTTAGTCACTCAGTCGTGTCCAACTTTATGCGACCAGATGAACTGTAGCCCGCCAGGCTCCTCTGTCCATGGGATTTTCCAGGCAAGAATATTGGAGTGGGTTGCCATTTCCTTGTCACTAAGTGTCCAACTCAGGGATTGAGCCAAGTCTTCTGCTTTGCAGGCGGATTCTTTACCACTGAGCCATCGGGGAAGCCCATAATGGGGTCAAGACCAAATGTATAAATCACCAGATCACAAAAGGACATCATTGCTCATAATAAATCAGTGAGTTAAATGTTAAGCATACCCACCTAACTCATAGATGGTGGGATGGGGATTCAAACCAAGGTTCTCCAAGCCGGGATTGAGGATCTTAACCACGAAGCTAAACTGCATTTTTGGTCCCTCTCAATCTGAGAAGTAAAGACTGTTACTGTCTGGGGTAGTTTTCCTGTGAATTGCTCTTACTATGAAAGAAAATGAATATTATTTCATTTGTTTAAGAATATTTTGCTTTCTTTTCTATGAAATGTTTCTACCTAGTCTTGGACCATTCTCCACTAGGTAATTGACTTGTTTCCTTACCAATTTGTAGGAACTCTTAATATATTAGAGAAATTCGTCCTTTCTATATTTGAAATTGAAATTGCATTTCAGTTTTGTCATTTGTCTTTTGATAGCTTGTATAGTGGTTTCTGCCATGAAGAAATAAGATACTTGGACAAGATTTCCATTAATGAAATAATGAAAAAATTCTCCAGTGGATTTTTCAAGTATTTTTACAGTTTCTTAGGGTTGTTTTTTGTTTTATTTTTTTGGATACCTAAATATTGGGTACACTTGAAATGTATCCTAGTTCAGGATATAGATATGAGGGTTTTTCTTCCCAGTTGGCTACTCTGCTGATCCAACATAACTTTTATTGTAATTATTTATGTGTATGTTAGTTGCTCAGTCATATCCCACTCTTTGCAACTCCATGGACAGTAGACCACCAGGCTCCTCTGACCATGGAATTCTCCAGGCAAGAATACTAGAGTGGGTTGCCATTTCCCTCTCCAGGGGATCTTCCTGACTCAGGGATTGAACCCAAGTCTCCGACATTGCATGCTGATTCTTTAACCATCTGAGCCACCATGGAAGCTCCTTATTACCTATAGTTTCTGTTGATTTATGTACCCTTATAATATATCAGATTTCACTGGCAACATTCAAGTGATGACTTCTTCTAGTTTAAAAAAAAATACTGAATATAGATACCCCTTATGAATTAATACCAGGGACACCTTAAATATTTGTTAATACAGACCAACAGTAGGATTCTGGTTAAAGTGTGTTCTTATAAATCTTCCTGGTGAAATCTCCTTAAAGCAATGACTTAAAAAGTTATGTCGAAACGTAGGGGAAATGCTTCTGATGCAAATGTCAAGTGAAAAAGTTTATAAACTTTACACAAACCAAGAATATGACCACATTCTGAAAACATGCGTAGCAAAGAATCATATAAGCAACACACCAGTGTTGAAGAATAATAGTGCTTTTGTTGGGAGGAGAGACGAGAGATTCCTCCTACCTTTTCTTCCCCCTTGAATTTTCTAACAGTGGTAGTATCAGTATAATTTTCAAATTTAAGTTTTAATCGTGACAGACTGTCCACTTAGGTTTTTCTCCTCTGCCTAGGGAGACCCTGTTACAATGATAGTAAAGAAATTAAAAGATTACAAACTTATGAGAAAAAAAGAAAAGAAAGCAAACTATCTCATGGTTGAAAAATTCCAACACATTTTTGGGAGAGGACAAGCTGATGGAGGAGTGGTAACAGACCCACAGATCTGTGAAGGAAGAGACCAGAAGGCGCTGGGCGGGGTGGTGATTAAAATAAAACATGTCACTTGTGGACAGGACGCCAGACTCCCCTCCTGAGAGACGTCGCTGACTCACTGTGCATGCCCTCCAGCCAAGACGCTTAGAAGTGCTCCTGTTTCTTTTCTCTCGACTGAACAAGGAACACTGTGTTTAACATCTCTAGCTTCCACGTGGGTCTGTGCAGCTTAATTACCAACTGAGAAGGTACGTGAATGGGTGGGAGAAAAGACCCAGTAGGCAGGAAGAGGGTTCTTAGGAGTCGTGCAATCCTGTATGTCCCGTGACCTCCTGAAGCACCTAGGAAGTCAGCACTCTGGGTTTAGAGCTGGGTCGTGCAGGGGCAGAAGTGTGGCCCAGTGCTCACATCACTGTCAGCAAAGAGCCAGTGCCTGTGCTCAGTCACTAAGTCATATCCAACTCTTTGCAACCCCGTGAACTGTAGCCAGGCTCCTCTGTCCATGGGATTTCCCAGGCAAGAATACTGGAGTGGGCTGCTGTTTCCTCCTCTAGGGGATCTTCCCGAACCAGAGATCCAACCTGCATCTCTTACATTTCCTGCACTGGCAGGCAGATTCTTTACCACTGAGCCACCTGGGAAGCCCCATCAGAACAGGACAGGGGTGGCCAACTTGAAGACATGAATGCACGTGAGACTCCCAGCTGGGATACCAGCCCAGGTGCATCCTTCAGCATCGATTCGCCGTCGAGCTAGTGACCTGTCCTCCTTGGTCCCCGCCTCTGCCACCAGTGTCCCTGCTCCTCCCCAGATGTAAAGCCCTATCTTAAGCTCTTATTTATTAGTAGTAGTAGCAGCTGCACCAAGTGTCTTGTGGGATCCTAGCTCCCTAACCAAGGGTTGAACCCTGGGCTTTGGTAGTGAAAGTGCTGAGTCCTAACCACTGGACCACCAGGGAATTCACTTAAGCTCTTATTTAGGATGGGCTTCCCTGATAGCTCAGTTGGTAAAGAATCTGCTGGCAATGCAGGAGACTCTGGTTCGATTCCTGGGTTGGGAAGATCTCCTGGAGAAGGGATAGGCTACCCACTCCAGTATTCTGGCCTGGAGAATTCCACGGGCTTGTATAGTCCATGGGGTCACAAAGAGTCGCACACACTAAGTGACTTTCACTTACTTGCTGTCCTGCCTTTCTCCTACTTATCAAGACAAGTCTAGTACACACACTTGGAGCTCTGATGCCCTAGAAGTACTGCTCAGAATGAAGTAGTCTCATCAAGATGTTGAAATGTGGTGCAGTAAGCTGTTAGTATTGGCAGTTACATCTACTCAGGGGACAGACACACACACACATTTGATTTGGAGCACTTGCTTGTAGGCTAGGGTCTAGTCTCTTTCCTATGGCCGGGAAACCAGATGGGGCTATTCATAGATGTATTCAATCAGTTGTCTTCATTCTTCCTTTGAGGGAATGAATTTCTAAGCCCAGAAATTTAACTTTGAAAACCACAGTCATCATTTATTGAAAGTCTAGTCTATAGGTCATTCCCTATCCTCTACTCTATGAAAATACAAAGAAATATAACCCGTACTTCAGAGCTAGCTAAACGATTTATACTTCTTTTATTGTATTTTTTTTAAGTCTTAATTGAATCTTTTATAATGTTGCTCCTGTTTTGTGTTTTGGTTGTTTGGCTGTGAGGCTTATGGGATCTTAACTATCCAACCAGGGATCGAACCTGCACCTCCTGCATTGGAAGGTGAAGTCTTAACCACTGGATCACCAGGGAAGTCCCTATATTCCTTTTAAAGATCTAAGCATTCTTTTTTCCATGAGGACAGGAACTATGTCTGGCTTATATGCCCGGTACATGGCATCCATTCATCCAGTAAATATTTACTGAACATCTACTATGTGCTAGAGCCCAACTCAAGCACCAGAAATACAATAGCGAATAAAAACAAGGAATGTCTTCTGGTTTGAGATTCTAGAAAGACAATTAGTGAATGAAGAAAGAAATCCATAACAGGTAAAACAATGGTAAATGCTTAGGAAAGATAAGGGTAAGGAGACAAAAGTGGTGGAGGATGTTATTTTGTAAAGGTTTGTCGAGGGAGAGTTCTCTGATAAGCAGAAGTTCAAGTCGAGACTTGGATTAGGTGAGGGAACAAGCTGGGTGGAAGTCTGGAAGCAGAGGGACTTGGAAGTACAAAACCCTCAAACAAGGAGCAACCAACAGTGTTTGTTGGAGAACAATATATGAGTGGAGTGAGCAAAGTTGGGGTGCAGTCAGAAATGAGGGCTGGGGAGAGGGAGTGGTGTTGTCACTGTCTCTGGTGGTCCAGTGGTTAAGACTCCAAATTTCCATTGCAGGAGGTATGGGTTCAATCCCTGGTCAGTGAACTAATATTCTGGATGCTGCAGGGTGCAGCAACCCCCCAAAATTTTTTTTAAAGAAATATGGCCTGGGGAGAGGGAGTGGCATTGTCATGCAGGGCCTATTAGATAAGAACTTTGCCTAAGCTTTTCATGGAAATACGGGAAGAGAAAAGTACACAAATCATAAATGTACAACTCAATGAATTTTCACCAACTGGACACACCCATTTAAACCACCTTCACTCCACAAAACATTGCCAGCAACCCTGAAACCTCTCCTGCCTCCTTTGTCATTATCCCAAGGATAATCATGACTTCAACTTCTATTACCATAGATTAATTTTGCCTGGTTTTGAGCTTCGTGCAAATGGAATTGTACAGTATTATCCTTTGGTATCTGACTTTGTTCACTCCATGTTATGTTCATGAGACTTGTCCATCTTGTTATGTCCAGTCAGGCTTCATTTTTTTTTCATTAGTATATGGTATGCACTCTATGAATATCCTACAATTTCTTTCTCTGTTCTATTCTACTACTGATCAATATTTGGATTGTTTCCAATTTGAGGGATATTTCAAATAATACTGCTATGAGCATTCCCGCTCATGTCTTTTGGAACACATGAGCATGCCTTTCAGTTGAGTAACTATCAGGATGGGATTCGGGGGTGTGGGTTTTTCTTTGGTAGAAATTACCAAACGGTCTTCAGATTTAGCTTTTCGATCTGAGTGAAAAGGGAAATCATTTGAAGCTTCAACGTAGAGAAATCACACAATCTGAACTACAACTTTAAAGGATCACATACCAGAAGTTCTTAAAGATTACATCTTTCAAATGTTCAGCATATGAAATAAAACCCAGAGCCAGCACTAAAAGCATGACTCCAGAGTTATATCCCTAGCCAGGACCTCTGCTCTGAACTGTGCAACCATGTCTGCGTAGCCTGCTTGACAACTCAATGTGGATATCTAACAGGCATCTCAAACTTTCTATGGCCAAAACCAACTTCTTGATATTCTACCCTGGCCTAGCTTCTCCTGCAGGAGACCCCATCTTAATTCATAACAGCTCCATTCTTCAATTTTCCTGGGCTATACACATTGGTGTTATGTTCATCTCCTTGTATTTTTTCACACCCCATCTCCTAACAGCAGATCCTGTGAGCTCTATCTTCAGAATATTCTGGAACCATTGCTCACCCCACCCTCTTCCCCTACCTCTCTAAGCCACCATTATCTCTTTCCTAGACTTTATTTTTTGGCCACGCTTACAGGCATGAGGGATCATAGTTCCTCAACCAGGGATTGAACCCCACACCCCCTGCAATGAAAGCAAGGAGTTTTAACCACTGGAATGCCAGGGAAGTTTCTCCCCTAAGCTAAGGCAATCCCCATCTAAGTGGTTTTCTGTCACTCCTCTATTAAAACTCTCCCATGGGGATTTCCCTGGTGGCTCAGTGGTGAAGAATCCACCTGCCAATCCAAGAGACATAGGTTTGACTCCTGATCTGGGAAGAACCACATACCTTGGCACAACTAAGTTCGTGCACCACAGCTATTGAGCCTGTGCTCTAGAACCTGGGAGCCGCGACTACTGAAGCCCGTGCAGCCCAGAGCCTGTGCTCCGAAACAAGAGCAGCTACAGCAGCTGGAGAGTAGTCCCTGCTCACCACAATGAGGGGAAAGCTTGAGCAGCAGTGAAGACCCAGCACAGCCACAAATAAATACATAAATAAAACTATTAAACAACTCTCCTGTGGTTTCCCTTATCAGTCACTATACTAAATTGCTTCAGTTGTGTCCGACTCTGCGACCCTATCGACTGTAGCCCACCAGGCTCCTCTGTCCATGGGATTCTCCAAGGCAAGAAAACTGCAGTGGGTTGCTATGCCATTTCCTTCTCCAGGGGATCTTCCCGACCCAGGGATCAAACCTGCATCTCAGGTCTCTTGCATTGGCAGGCAGTTTCTTTACCCCTAGTGCCACCTGGGAAGCCCTCCCATATGAAAGTGACAACCAAAGTCCACACCACCACTCACAGGGTGGCTCCTGCTACCTCTCTGACTTCAGCTCCTGTGCTTCTCCGCTTCTCACTCCACTGCAGTCGCCCTGGCCTTTCCCCCATTTGCCAAACAGTCCAGGCCCACTTCCACTTCCCAGCCCTCACACCTGCTGCTCCCTCTGCCTAGAATGCTCTTGCCCCGCAACTGATCACTTCTTGCCTCCATCCATTCTTTACTTAAAACTTCCTTTTGCAGCAAAGACTTCTCCAAACCCCCTGATGACCGTTTCATGCTTCACATCACACTCAACATTTCATATTTGCTTTCCCAGCTTTGTTTTCTCCGCTTAGCATTTATCACTATCTTACATGCCATAAGTTTTTATACGTTTTATCTTGTTTATCAGCTGTCCCTGCCAGGGGATCATACGTAATTGCCATGAGGACATCGATTTTTTTAAAAGAACATTTTATTGTGTATTGGAGTATACTCAATTAAGGGGTTCCTTGGGGTCTCAGACAGTAAAGGATCTGCCTGCAGTGCAGGAGACCCAGTTCAAATCCTGGGTCGAGATGATCCCCTGGAGAAGGGAATGGCAACCCACTCCAGTATTCTTACCTGGAGAATTCTATGGACAGAGGAGTCTGGCGGGCTACAGTCCATGGGGTCATAAAGAGTGAGAAATGACTGTGTGACTAACGCACAAAAACATTGTCAACTAACAAACAGCATTGTGATAGTTTCAGGTAAACAGTGAAGGGGCTCAGCCATACATAAACATATATCCTTTCTCCCCCAGACCCCTCCCATCCAGGCTGCCATATAATATTGATCAGAGTTCCATGTGCTATACAGTAGGTCCTTGTTGGTTATTTTAAATACAGCAGTGTACACAAAGACATTGATTTTTATGTTTTGTTTATCTCCGTAGTCTGGCATCTAGAATAAATCTTGGCTCACAGCAGGTAGGGGCTTCCCTGCTGGCTCAGCGGTTCAGAATCCACCTGCCAATGAAGGAGACGTGGGTTCAATCCCTGTGTTGGGAAAAATCCCTTGGAGAAGGAAATGACAATCCACTCCAGTATTCTTGCCTGGGAAATCCCATGGACAGAGAATCCTGGCAGGCTACAGTCCACGGGGCCTCAAAAGAATCAGACCAGACTTGACGACCAAACAACAAACAAACAACGGCATAGTAGGTACTCAATAAAGATATCTTGTTGGAGGGAATGAAAGTGAAAGTTGATTAGTCGTGTGTGATTCTTTGCCACCCCATGAACTATACAGTTCATGGAATTCTCCAGGCCCGAATATTGGAGTGGGTAACCATTCCCTTCTCCATGGGATCTTCCCAACCCAGGATTCGAACCCAGCTCTCCTGCATTGCAGGTGGATTCTTTACCAGCTGAGCCACCAGGGAAGCCCAAAAATACCGGAGTAGACAGCCTATCCCTTCTCCAGGCAATCTTCCCAACCCAGGAATCGAAATAGGGTCTCTGGTATTGCAGGCGGATTCTTTACCAGCTGAGCTACCAGGGAAACCCCAGTTGGAGGGAATGGGTGGATAGGAATGATCCTTGACCCCGGTCCTTTCTTGACTACCATGTGCCTGGGAGGCTGATAACAAACCAGAGGTGGTTCTAAGCATCTTCAATGAGTTGGAGTCACCAATAGAAACACGTTTCTTCTTTATCTACTCTCCCTTCCTGGTGTGCAGGGACCTGGGAAAAGCGGAGATGCTGATCGATATCTCTGACTGGGAAGGAAGATGGGATTAGGTACTAGAAATCAGAGGAAGGATGTCTCCGCCCGTCTGCTCCCAGCAGCAGAGGCTGCGATCTGCCTGGCAAATCGCCTGCTCTCAGAAACAGGATGTGTCCGGAGAGGAAGTGACTGCAGACGTGGTTGGGGTGGAGGGGAGGGAAATGCCCCGTGCCTGAGACAGAACACTTGAGGCTAGTCATTCTGGAGCCTCCCAAGGGTCCATTCCTGGGGGGTGAGTAAATTCCGCTCCATGGTCCTGCGGTGACTCACTCTGTGTCTTGGGGAATGCGCAGCCCATCCCTAAGAAGGGAGAACAGGTGTTTCCTTCTTCAGGGTTCTCAGCTTGAGTGACTGGTGGCTGAAGGGGGATCAGGACGCTGATGCCAAGCCCCCAGCCAGCTCCAGTGGGATGTGCGATTAACCCGCTTCTGTGCCAGAGTCTTCCTGGGGACGATATGAGTGAGGAAGTGAACACTCGATGAGGCAGCAAGTCTTGGTGCTGTGTTTGCTGCCTGCAGGGAGGAATAGCTCAGTGGCAGAGAGAGGAGAGGATGTCTGGGTTAAGGCTCTGTAGGAACTGTTGAAAGGAGTAGCTTTTTTTTTAATACACCGCATGGCATGCAGGATCTTAGTTCCCTGACCAGGGATCGAACCCATGCCCCCTGCAGTGGAAGTATGGAGTCTTAACTACTGGACTTCCAGGGAAGTCCCAGGAGTAGCTTTCTAGCAAGTGGTTTTACTAATCTTGGTTTGAGGTAGGAGATTAGACCATCTAGAAGCCCACTGCCTGAGAATCTCTAGGAAACCTGCCCGGAGTGGTCGAGGAAGCTGACTTGGTCTGAATGAGTCCTGGGCCCTCATGCTCAGGCGCCCCAGCAGAGGAGTCTCCCAACTTTACGGAGGTATTCCAGCCTCAAGACCATGGAAGCTGTGGTCTGATGTCTTGTTTGGCATCAGAAGAGAGAGAAACAGTTCCTGCAGACTCCTCACCTCAGTTCTGCCCTGGTGGGCTCCAAAATTTGGACTCTGCATTTTGGCTAAAGGGCATTAATGTCATAAAACCAGTACCAGGAAACTTCTGATGAAAACCAGCTTGGCTGTTTAAGAATCACAAACAAAGTGCTCAGCATAGGAAAGGGCAAACGCATTAATATAAGTTTCCAGAAGAACAGAAAAAGCAAGAAAACTTGGCATGACCACAGATATCTCCAGACAAGCTTTGGGACTTGTGTTTATGGTGAAATGCAGCGAGCAGCTCAAAGTTTGGAATGTTATTATGAGCATTATGATTATTATAATAAAAGCTGCGATATTTTTTTCTTCTACTCTGAATATCAAAGCAAGCATCTTTAAGCTTGTCTTTGACATGAGGTTAAAGACAGCAGGAGGTATCATCCCGGCAGGCTGCTTCTAATGCATTTATTTACAGCAAAGGGCTCATATGGTGCAAAGCATTCTACAACCTGCTTTTTTACTTAAACAATTTGTCATTAGCATCTTTTCACGTCAATATATATACATCCACATTTTTCTAGGTGCTTCCTATAAACTGAGAAAGAAAGGGGTCCTCCTTGATGGAAGACATGGAGTCATCCTGGGAGTAGCCTAGAGGTGGGCCCCAAAGTGGGGCATTCCCAGGTGGTGTCGTGTTAAAGAACCTGCCTGCCAGTACAGAAGCAAGAGACACAGATTCGATCCCTGGGTCAGGAAGATCCCCTGGAGGAGGGCATGGCAACCCACTCCAGTATTCTTTCCTGGAGAATCCCATGGGCAGAAGAGCCTGGCATGCTATAGTCTATAGGGTCACGAAGAGTTGGACAAGACTGAATTGACTTAGCANGGTCAGGAAGATCCCCTGGAGGAGGGCATGGCAACCCACTCCAGTATTCTTTCCTGGAGAATCCCATGGGCAGAAGAGCCTGGCATGCTATAGTCTATAGGGTCACGAAGAGTTGGACAAGACTGAATTGACTTAGCACGCATGCACAGGCCCCAAACGAGGCATCCACTCTGCTAAATTCTCTGTTAAATGTTCCCACAGGAGGAGCGCACCACCCTAGCTTTCAGTCACATGTAGTAGAAACTGGTCCATCTTTTGTTTGAGCTTTGTGAGAGCCAGAAAGGTGGGAAAACACCTCAAGTCTGTCTTGAGTTTTCCCTTCTTGTAATTTCCCCTCACCTTATTCCAACCTCACTTTTTCCTTTCCAGAAGCTGGAGTGGGAATGCAAAGTAACTGATCTTCCTGGTAGAGTGAACAGTCCCACTGGTTTGTCTGAGAATGAGGGTTTTTCCCAGACTTTGAATTTTAAAGCCAGAAGAGTCCCAAGAAAACCAGGGAGGGTTAGTCACCCTCTTTCCAGAACCAGGAGGGGTGCGGGGAGACACGGTCCAGTTTGACCGAGTTGCTAGAGATCCCCTTTTCACAGTTCCACAAAAGTCAGGTTGGAAGTTTCTGGAAGGCACATTCTCCGAGTTTCGACCAGGCCTCCTTAGGTCCCTTGTCCACCCTGCAAACAATCTCCAGGACAGGAGATCGACGCCTTGGAGGCAGAGGAGAACTAGCCACCAGGAAGGCGACCTGCTGAGGACACTGACTGCTCCCTGCTCTGCAGAGCTGTCTTGCATCTGAAGCCAGCCGCGCCCTCTCCCCAGACTCTCCAACTTGTCCTCTCATGAAATGGCTTCATCTCGGTGAGCCTCGGTTTCCTCATCTGAAAGTGGGAAGAGGATTAGAACGCAGCGACCTATGTCAAGTCCTTAGCAATTAGCGAGGCTGGAGAAATCCCTGGTGACATCTGGAGGGAGCTCTGAGGTGCCAGAGCAGAGGGCAGGGGACAGCGCCGCAGACGGTCCTGCAGTCACCCCGCCGGCCCCCACCCCCGGCCGGTCA
>SJYV01033058.1:1933302-1965869 GCA_006410875.1 Neotragus pygmaeus
GAAAGGCAGCAAGGTCAAGGGCCTTTCAGACCCTCTGGGTCAGTATGGTTAGGGGGTGGCTTGCACAAAGCTTTGCTTGTTAACTTGAGGGCCCAGAAGTTACACTTTGTAGAAACACAATGTTCATGCCAGTGTCTCTGACCACAAACCCCAAGAGTCTAAATGTTGAGACACTCAGGAAGTCGAAAGGGTCCTCTCGTCTTCAGCGGCCCAGCTCAGCTCACAGGAATGGCATAAATCAAAAGGCAGGAAGTCCCTGCAAGTCTGTCCCGTCAAGCCACCAGACACTGGTCACCTTCATGTGGCTGCGCAAAAAGTCAAGTTCTCAGGGAGAGGAGAGGTGATCTGGGACCTTCAGGGCTGGGGTGGAACCCATGCCTGAGAATCGAGGCCACCACAGGAAGCCGGGCTCCCCTCTGTCGATAGAGGGACTCAGGGCCGAGGCTTGGCTCCCTCATGGGATAAGTGACAATTTGGTCCCTGTTCCCTTTTCTCTCTGTTCTTTCTTTTTTTAAAAAAAAAAAAAGAAATTTATTTATTTGTTTGGTTGCACTGGGCCTTAGCTGTGGCATGCAAACTCTTAGTTGTGGCGTGTGGCATCTGGTTCCCTGACCAGGGATCGAACCCGAGGCCCCTGTATTGGGAGCGAAGAATTCTAGCCACTGGACCACAGGGGAGTCTCTCCTCCCTCATTTCTTTCCTTTTTGGCATGCATTCTCCGAGGAAATATCAAACATGTACTGCAACTCCCAGGAACAAGCCCCCAGAGAAACACAGAGAAGATCTGATCTTCAAGATCTGATGTACGGAAGCCCTGAGAAGCCCTGGCCCATCACTCTCCCCTTCCAGGTGTGCTTTCCTGACCGACTTGGTGGCCCAGGTTGCCACCTCCCTGTTCTGGGCTTCCTCAGGGGACAGAGGGAAGAGAAAGTAAGAGAAAGGGGCTGGCTACACCGAAGGGACGGCCTGGCAGGTCACAGAGTCAGGCTTGGTCACAGTCGTCCGCGGGGATTTCTCTGCAGCTCGTGATCCCATGAAGAGAGAAAGAAAGAGAGAGAATCTCTTAGTGAGCTGAAGCAGTATCATTGCAGAAGAAGGGAGAATAAGTAACAGGTTGGCCAGGAATTCTTCCGGGCCTTCTGAAGGCAATAGTAGGTAACACACGCCAGCTGGTCATAGGAGTCCTGCTTAAGGCAGAAGCAACCCAGAAAGTGAAAGTAAACAACGCCCAGGAGGGTTCTTTTCCTGGTGGTCCTGGTGGCTAAGACTCCACGCTCCATGCAAGGGGGCCTGGGTTCGATCCCTGGTCTGGGAACTAGATGCCACATGCCGCAACTAAGAGTTCAAATGCCGCAACTAAAGATCCCTCCTGCCTCAACTAAGACCCGGCACAGCCAAATAAATAAATAAAAGCAAGTCCCGGAGAGTGAGAACAGGATGGGAGGAAGGAAGAGCAGAGAGCGAGACAAATTCCTAGGGACAGAGGGCAGAGGCAGGCAGCTCCTATTTGCTAAAGCCCTGTTCTAGGCCACTGAATACTGCTAGAAGACAGTTATCACAGTATTTTACAGATAAGAAGACCGAGGGGATTCCCTGGTGGTCCGGTGGTTAGGATGCCATGCTTTTACTGCCAGGCTCCAGGTTCAATCCCTGGTCAGGGAACTGAGACCCTGCAAGCCAGGCAGCATGGCCAAAAAAAAAAAAAGAACAAAACCCAGAAAACAAAACACACAAATGCACAAACAGAACCGAGACCCATGAAGTTAAATCTTCACCCCAGGAGCACAGGCAGGGAGTAGCTAAACCTGAATTTGAACCCAGGGCTGTCTTGACTCCAGTGTCCAGGCTTTTAATACAGCTCTGTACTTTCTCAGTCGCTGCCTGGGAGCTGTCTGCTTTGAGTCTACATTTGACCCATGGCTGCTTCTTGATGCTTATAACTGTTCAAAATAATCACCATGTAAAACTTTAAATCATAAGATTAAGTCAATATATCCTGAATGGTATATTAAATAGGAAATGAATGTGGCTGCTGTGACAGAGAACAAAAAGAAGAGTGATTTAAAGAAGCTAACAGAGAAGTTTCTGTTAGCAGCCCTTAGCTGTCAGGAATTCACACCCTTTCTGTCTTTGTTACTCCACCCAGTGCCCCGCCAGGATGGCAAATCAAAACCGTCAAAAACCTGAAAGATGCAAGGACAGCCCCTTTAACATACTTGTGTGAATAGTGGAAAACCCCACGTGGTCATGGAGAATGTCAGGAGATTGACCCAGATATAATCAGGTACCAGCTATGGCACAATTCTAGGCACTTTAATACATAGGCTTCCCAGGTGGTGCTAGTGGTAAAGAATCTGCCTGCCAATGCAGGAGATACAGGAGACATGGGTTCGATCCCTGGGCAGGAAGATCCCCTTTAGGAGGAAATGGCAACCCACTCCAGTATTCTTGCCTGAAGAATCCCATGGACAGAAGAGCCTGGTGGGCTACAGTCCATGGGGTTGCAAAGAGGCAGATACAACTTAAGCAACTTAGCACGTACACACACAATATATAGCGGCTCAACAGAAAAACACTTTTCTCCCCTATCCCCAAAAGGAAAGAAAATTGGAGGCAGGGGCCAATAGAGATGATCTTGACTGCTCTGCCTTAGGGTTCCCTTAGCTCTCCTTTCTCTCGTCATAATCTAGTCCAGAAAGCTGTGATAATCTTGATAACCTAAAAAACATCACGTTGGTTCATGACATGGATGAGTTATAAGTTTACTAATCATCTTAGATATCTAAGTAAACCAATGTATTGCAGAAGGTGGAAGATAAACCCCGTGGCCTTTCAAAACCTACTATCTTGTGAAATTCTCACAGTCCAGGGTATGTGAGAAGATCCCTTCTAAAGTAAGAGATGCACTTTGTGTTGCCCACCATGAAGAAAAAGATGCAACTCTGGTGGACCTCTGAATTTCAGAGATGGCATGTATCACATGTGGGCATGCCGCTCTGGGGGACCTGAAGTCTGTCTGTCTTGGTGGGGCTTAGAATAAGAAAGCTCCCCCACAGTCCAGGCCACCCTGCTCTGCCTTTGGGTCTTATGACTCAGCACACCTAATGGGATCAGAAACGCCTCTGGCCCGCAGAGATATTCTCTGGGGCACCAACGAGCCCCAACAGGAGAAGGGGCAGACTGGAGAAAGGTATTGCCTTCTTCTGCCAGTCACTATTCTCCATTTGAAAAGCAGCCTCTGGTTTGCTTCTGGGTCCAGATTGAGAATCAACACCTGAACACAGGCCACCAAGTCACACGCAGAGCAGCACTCCAATATCCGATCAGCAGTTGGTGCTGGTGTACCGGGATCCAGGTCTGAGGATCTGGAAAGCACAAATGTCTGTACAAGCAGGTGACAAGGAGCTCCTGCTGTTTCACCATTTTTCCCTCAACCCTACACCTATGGACTTGCAGCAATTTCCTTATGACAAGTTAGCAGAGAGGAAGAAGAACCAGTAGGCCTGGTTTCTGGCTAAGTTCGTACTGCAGGCAGGCATTATGTGAGGTCAATGACAACTACATCCCACTCAGGCATGGCCCTGAATGACAGTGGTGAAGGAAAACCTTCCCAATGGGCCGAACTTCAGATCAAACAACTGGTTTGTCCACTTTGTGTGGAATGAAAGGTGACCTGTGATAGGGATCCGCATTGACTCATGGGCAATGGCTAAAGGGTTAGCTGACTGGTCAGGAGCTTAGTAAGTACAAGACTGGAAAATGGGTGACCAGAAGTTTCTGGGGAATAAACCCACATACCTATGGTCAATTACCCTATGACAAAGAAAGCAAGAATATGCAGTGGAGAAAAGAGTTTCTTCAGCAAGTAGTGTTGGGCAAATTGGACAGCTGCATGTAAATCAATGAAGTTAAAACACTCCCTCATACCGTACACAAATATAGACTCAAAATGGCTTAAAGACTTATGACATGACACCATAAAACTCTTAGAAGAAAACATAAGCAAAACATTCTCTGACACAAGTAGTACCAATGTTTTTCTAAGTCAGTCTCCCAAGGCAATAGAAATAATAGGAAAAATAAACAAATGGGACCTAATCAAACTTATAAGCTTTTTCACAACAGAAAAAACCATAAACAAAATGAAAAGACAACCTACAGATTTGGAGAAAATATTTGTAAGCGATGCAACTGACCAGGGCTTAATTTCCAAAATACACAAATAGCTCATACAACTCAGTAACAAAACAACAAAGAACTATATTCAATCTCCTCGGATAAACCATAATGGAAAAGAATATAAAAGAAAAAATGTCTGTGTGTACACACACACACACATATATATGTATAACTGAGCCATTTTACTGAACAGTGGAGATTGATACAAGATTATAAATCAACTACACTTCAATTTAAAAAAGACCAAAAAAAAAAAAACAACCCAATCAAGAAATGGGCAGAAAACCTTAGACATCTCTATAAACAGGACAAACAGATGACCACTAGACGCATGAATTGGTGCGGCTACTATGAAGAACGGTATGTGTGTGCTTAGTCACTCAGGTGTATCCGACTCCTTGTGACCTCGTGGACTGTAGCCCACCAGGCTTCTCTGTCCATGGGATTCTCCAGGCAAGAATACTGGAGTGGGTTGCCATGCCCTCCTCCAGGGGATCTTCCCAACCAAAGAATCAAACTCAGGTCCCCTGAAATGCAGGCAGATTCTTTACTGTCTGAGCCACCAGGGAAACCCTAGAGAACAGTATGGAGGTTTCTTAAAAAACTAAACCTTCCTTGGTGATCCAGTGGTTAGGACTCCACACTTCCACCACANAAGAATCAAACTCAGGTCCCCTGAAATGCAGGCAGATTCTTTACTGTCTGAGCCACCAGGGAAACCCTAGAGAACAGTATGGAGGTTTCTTAAAAAACTAAACCTTCCTTGGTGATCCAGTGGTTAGGACTCCACACTTCCACCACAGGGGCACAGGTTTGATCCCTGATCAGGGAAATGAGATCCTACATGCCGCACAGCCACTGCCAAAAAATACAACATCAAGAGTTGGAGAGAAAGGGATAAATTGGAAGATTGGGATTGACATATACACACTACTATATATAAAATAGATAACTAATAAGGACATGAATTTGAACCTCTGGGAGATAGTGAAGGACAAGGGAGCCTGGCATGCTGCAGTCCATTGGGTCACAAAGAGTCAGACACAATTTAACAACTGAACAACAAATAAGAACCTACTTTATAGCACAGGGAACTCCACTCAATACTCTGTGATGGCCTACATGGGAAAAGAATCTAAATATGAGTGGATATATTTATATGTAAAACAGATTCACTATGCTGTACTCCTGAAAATAGTAGAACATTAGAAACCAACTCAGTTCAGTTCACTTCAGTCGCTCAGTCGTGTCCGACTCTTTGTGACTCCATGAATCGCAGCTCACCAGGCCTCCCTGTCCATCACCAACTCCCGGAGTTCACCCAGACTCATGTCCATTGAGTCGGTGATGCCATCCAGCCATCTCATCCTCGGTCGTCCCCTTCTCCTCCTGCCCCCAATCCCTCCCAGCATCAGGGTCTTTTCCAGTGAGTTAACTCTTCGCNCAGGTGTTTCTTGACTTCCTCCTTTTGCATTCCAGTCCCCTATAATGAAAAGGACATCTTTTTTGGGTGCTTGTTCTAAAAGATCTTGTAGGTCTTCATAGAACCATTCAACCTCAGCTTCTTCAATGTTACTAGTTGGGGCATAGGCTTGGATTACCATGATATTGAATAGTTTGCCTTGGAAACGAACAGAGACCATTCTGTCGTTTTTGAGATTGCATCCAAGTACTGTATTTCGGACTCTTATGTTGACCATGATGGCTAGTCCATTTCTTCTACAGGATTCCTGCCCATAGTAGTAGATATAATGGTCATCTGAGTCAAATTCACCCATTAAAACTTTTTTTAAAAAGACAAGAGTGGTATCCAGACAAGGAAAAACAAAGAGACCAATGGAACAGAGTAGGGAGGCCAGAAATGAACCAAAATCACATGAAAACAATATTTGGCCAAAGGAACATTACAAATCAGTGAAAAGGAGATGGCTGAATTACTTAAACGTGGTGCTGGTTAATTGGCTATACCCCACTACAAAATGAAAAGTTGAAAGTTGAAAAAAAGAAGTGGATCTGAAGAATTAGTTGTATAAATGGGAGGGAAATAGTTAGATCCTTACTTCACATAATATGCAAAAATAAACTCAAGATGGATTAGAGACCTAAATGCAAAGCTTTAATACTTTTAGGAAAAAAAATAGAGAGAATTATCTTATAGCACTGGGTAGAAAAAGACTTCTCAAATAAGATACACACACACACACACACACACACACACAAAAAGACACAAATAGGATAAAGTTAAAAAAAAAAAAAAACAGCTTCTGTACAAAAGGAAGAAAACAAGAGATAAAGGAGGTCTTCTCTGGTGGCTCAGTGGTAAAGAATCTACTTGCCAGCAGGGAACATGGATTGGTTCCCTGATCCAGGATCTCATAGGCCATTGGACAGCTAAGCCCATGTGCTACAGCTACAGAAGCCTGCACCATACACCTAGAGCCCGTGCTCTGAAATAAGAGAAATCACCACAATGGGAGGCCTGCCCCCCGCAACTAGAGAGTAGCCCCCACTGCATAGCCATAAATAAAAAAATATTTTTTAAAAAGAGAGAAAAAGGAAAATAAAAGGTTATAATCACAGTGAAAATAAAGCCACAGACTTTCAGATTTATTTTCAGGAGATTTAAAGAATTCCTAATAAAGCAAGAATAAAATGACTAACAACCCAAAGGAAACAGAAAATAGTCAAGGGTGTGAGGCAAGAGTTCCTAAACTCATCAACAGGAAAATGCAAATTAAAATCACCCTGAAAGACCACTTTACATCCTTCAGATTGGCAAGAATTTAAAAGACTGTTAAGGGTGGGCAAAGATGTGTACAAATAGGAACTCACTTGCACTATTGGCGAGCGTGTAAACTGAATAAAACGTTGGCTGCAGCTAGTAAAACCAATGGTGAACAAATTCTTCAATGGTGCCCAGTTTCACTTCTGGGCATACTCCATGAGCATTCTCTCACTCACCCAAAATGGTAGAAACAGGAATGTCCATTGCAACTCCATAATTGCAAAGCAATAAAAATAAAAACAACTAAATTAATTATGTATCAATAAAATACTGGATAAATAAATTGCAGTAGAATTATACAATGAAGTACTATGCAGGAACTTAAGAAAGAACAACAGCTTCCTATATCATCACGAGTAAATTTCAAAAACTTAAATTTGAGAGCAGTTGAAGTATAATAGATACCTAATGCAATTTAACTAAAGTTAATAAATAGCTCAAACAACAATTTTATATTTGCAGATGCTATATATGTTGTAGATATATGAAGACCATTATAGAAATTTAGAAGAGTAGTTACCTCTGGAGAAGGAAGGCAAGGTAACAAGATTGGCGAGAGTTACAATGCAGAGGTAATAGTAGCAGACTATTGGAGAAGACTCTTGAGAGTCCCTTGGACTGCAAGGAGATCCAACCAGTCCATCCTGAAGGAGATCAGCCCTGGGATTTCTTTGGAAGGAATGATGCTAAAGCTGAAACTCCAATACTTTGGCCACCTCATGTGAAAAGTTGACTCACTGGAAAAGACTCTGATTCTGGGAGGGATTGGGGGCAGGAGGAGAAGGGGATGACAGAGGATGAGATGGCTGGATGGCATCACTGACTCAATGGACGTGAGTCTGAGTGAACTCCAGGAGTTGGTGATGGACAGGGAGGCCTGGTGTGCTGCGATTCATGGGGTTGCAAAGAGTCGGACACGACTGAGAGACTGAACTGAACTGAACTTATGCCTCATTGCCTTAAAAATAAATAAAAAATTGAAAGCAAATATAGCAAAATGTTAAAAGTCACTCAGATAGCAGGTGCAAAGAATACTATAGTAAATTCTGAACTTAGCTTGAAATGTTTAACAATTTGTTTTTAATGGAGCCCTGTTTTGCAGAAATTGACAAACTGTCTGGAAGATTCTTAGAGAAATAGAAGGGACACAGAGTAGCCAAAATAATCCTAAAAGAGGAACGAAGACCTCCCAATTCCAAAACTTACTACAAAGCCACAGTAATCAAGGCAGTGTCCTACTGGCATAGGATAGACATACAGATCAATGGAACAGAACTGAGAGTCCAGAAATAAACCTTATACTTATGGTCAACTGACTTTCAGCAAGAGTGCCCAGACAGGGACTTCCCAGGTGGTCCAGTCGTTAAGACTCCAGGATTCTGCTGCAGGGGCACAGGTTCATCCTGAGTAGGGGAACTAAGATCCCACATGCTGTGTGTTGTGGCCAAAAAAAAAAAAAAAAAAAGAGTGTCCATGAATGAAAGATTAATCTTTTCTATAAATGGATATCCACATGCGAAAAAATGAAACTGAATCTCCTCATTTCAGTTCAGTTTAGTCACTCAGTGGTGTCCGACTCTTTTCAACCCCATGGACTGTAGCACACCAGGCTTCTCTGTCCATCACCAGCACCCAGAGCTTGCTCAAACTCATGTCCATCGAGTTGCTGAGGCCATCAACCATCTCATCCTCTGTCGTCCCCTTCCCCTCCTGCCTTCAATCTTTCCCAGCATCAGGGTCTTTTCCAATGACTCTCCTACCACACATCATATATAAAAAATTTTTTAATGGATCAAAGAGTTGACTGTAAGAGCTAAAGCTATAACACTCCTAGGAGAAAACGCAGACATAAATCTTTGTGACTTTGGATTAGACAGTGATTTCTGAGCTATGACATCAAAAGCATAGCGTTAAAAATAGATAAACTGGACTTTATTTTAATTTAAAATTTTTGTCCTTCTAAGGATACTCTCGAGAAAGTGAAAAGAAAACCCACAGAATGAGAGAAAAATATTTGCAAATTATGTATCATATAAGGGCCTGGAATGCAAAATATACAAAGAACTCTTACAATTCAACAATAAAATGACCAAAAAAATCTAACTAGAAAGTGTGTGAAGGACCTGAACAGACATTACTCCAAAGAAGAGATACCAGTGGCCAATAAGCACATGAAAAAAATACACTCAGCATCAATAGTCATTAGGGAAATGCAAATCAATACCACAATGAGATACCACTTCACACCCACTAGATGGCTATAGTCAAAGAGATGGATAATAAGAGGTATTGGTGAGGATATGGAAAGGCTGGAACGCTCATACATTGCTAGGGAGAATGTAAAATAGTGCAGCCACTTTGGAAAACATTTCAGAGTTCTTCAAATTTTAATTAATCTACGTTCAAATTTTTATTATTTTTTAAGTTTAAATCAAATTTTATTGGAGTATAGTTGCTTTACAATGCTGTATTAGTTTCTGCTGTATGGCAAAGTGGATCTGCTATAGACACACACACACATACATATATCCCCTCTTTTTTGGCTTTTCTTCTCATTTAGGTTACCACAAAGCACTGAGTAGAGCTCCCTGTCCTGAGATAATAAAAGAAAGTTCTGGAAAGGGATAAATGGTAATGGTTGTACATGTGAATGCAGTTAATGCCAATGAACTGTACACTTAAAAATGATGAAGATGGTAAATGCCTTGTTATGTACATTCTACTGCAATTTTAAAAATCTGGGGCTCCCTGGTGGCTCAGTGGTAAAGAATCCACCTGCCAATGTGAGAGACATGGGTTTAATCCCTAATCCAGGAGGATCCCACAGGCCACGGAGTAACTAAGCCTGCGCACAACTATTAAGCCCTGTGCTCTCAGAGCCCGGGAGCCACAGCTACTGAGCCCAGGGGCTGCAAGTACTGAAGCCTGCACTCCATAAAGCCTGTGCTCCTCAACGGAAGAAGCCGGTGCACTATAGCTAGAGAGTAGCCCTCGCTCTCCACAATAAGAGAAAAGCCCACACAGCAGCAAAGAGCCTGCACAGCCCAAAATAAATACATTTTAAAAATACAAAATCTGAACCCAAAGAAAGAGGATAACCATCCAGGAGCGGTTTGGAGACAATCCCCCTTCCCCCGACATTTATCAAAGATGGGTGACCTTCAAAACGGTGAGGAAGAATTTTCATAAATGCTGTCCAGAAAGCAGACACTGGGGATGAACACGCTTTTACAAGATAATGACATCATATGTCTAAAACTCTCCTCTGTTAAGGAAAAATGCCTGTGATGTGGTCTAGAGCAGCTCTGTCCAGTAGAAGTACAATGTGAGATGTGTGTAATCTTACATTTCTAATAATTATGTTAAAAAAAAACTGGGGGGAGGACTTATTTTTTTACAAAATATCTGTGTAACCCAGCATATACAAAATACCGTCTCAGCTTGTAAGTAATATAAAAATCAGTAATGACATATTATATTTTCATTACTTTTTTCACACTAAATCAAGAGCTGATGTGTATTTTGCTCTTGCCACGCATCTCAGTGAGAGCAAGCCACATTTCAAGGTTCCAGGGCCATATGTGGAGTTCCAGGCTTCAGTGTGAGGGGCACGATTCTGAACCAGCCCTGAGTCCCTGGTTTCTTGCTCCACCACCAGCTCCACCACTAACAATGGGACCTATGGAAAGAGCCTTGTGTGCTAAGTTGCTTCAGTCATGTCTGACTCTTTTCGACCCCAGGGACTGTAGCCTGCCAGGCTCCTCTGTCCACAGAATTCTCCAGGCAAGAATACTGGAGTGGGTTGCCATGCCGTGCTCCAGGGGATCTTCCTGATCCAGGGATTGAACTCATGTCTCTTATGTCTCCTGCATTGGCAAGCAGGTTCTTTACCACTAGCGCTACCTGGGAACCCCAAGTGCCTGAAGAGCTGTGAATCTCAGTCCTGAAAAGTGAAAGTGTCAGTCGCTCAGTTGTGTCCGTCCCTTTTCAACTCCATGAACCGTAGCCCTCCTGGTTCCTCTGTCCATGGAATTTTCCTGGCTAGAATACTGGAATTGGTTGCCATGCCTTCCTCTAGGGGATCTTCCTGACCCAAGGATGGAACCCCAGGTCTCCTGCACTGGGAACAGATTCTTTACCATCTGAACCACCAGGGAAGCTGGAATTATATTCCTAGTCTTCAGAAATTCCTAATTAAATGGAGTTGAGCTGACCTGTCTAGGCCATATGGTTATTGGAAGTCTCCATCAAGACAATACACGAATATAAAGGTTCATACAGCTGTGATGTCTGATTGAATCTATCAATAGCAAAATGCAATATGTTAAAATTATAGCCTAAGACCATCATAACCACAGGCAAGAGAAATATTTCTGGACAAAAATTCCCTGATTGTCCAGTGGTTGGGACTCTCTGCTTCCACTGCAGGGGCCACAGGTTCAATTCCTGGTCAGGGAACTAGGATCCCACATGCTGCAGGGTGCAGCCAGAAATAGATAAATAAAATAAAATACTTCTGGACAAGTGAACTCAGGGGGAGGCCTGCAGGGAGGGTAGCAGGGAGAAGTTCATGGTACAAAGCGTCCGTAGACAACTCCAGACCAGTCTTCTCCAGGAAAAGAAGCCCCAAAGCCACAGTCACTGACTTGTGAATGTATGGAGCCTGAGAGACACACAGTCATAGCTGTTCTGCAAGTGGATTTTCTTCCAGGCTATAAGATGCTATTTCTCAAAGGAAGGAGCTCAGCGCTTCCTTGTTTATGAATTTATTTTTCAGGGGTGGAGTGATTTAAAGAGCTGGGGCTGTTTCCTGACAGCGTGCACTGAGCCGGCCTGGAAGCCTCAGGCCCCAGCCAGGCTGACCACGAGCCAGACCCAGAGTAAGCTTCGTCCCACGCTTCCTGTCGGGTCCGGCAGCCTGAGTTTCCTGGTGACCCTTTCCTGCACCCAGCTGATTCAAAGGCCTGGCAAGACCTGGTGCCAGCCAAGAAAATCTGAGGCAGCCAGGTTTGTTATTTCAAATCTCTAACCCAGCAGACCTCTGTGCTTGGCTAGTAAATAGAGTTTAAAACAAGGATGCATGTGATAGCTGTGATTTATAAGACAAGTGGGCAAAAATCTTGTGGCCAGCCTTCAAAATGTCAGCCCACTTCAAATTGAGCGAATTTGACTAGTGTCATAAAATAATAAAAATGATGAACAGTGGGAAGGTAAAAATGGCAAGGCCATTCTAGGAAACGCTTTGGCAGTTTCTTATAAAGTTAAATATATACTTACCATAAGATTCGGCAATAGCACTCCTGGGAATTTATCCCAGAGAAAGGAAAATGTGTGTTCATACAAAGCCCTCTATACCAATGTTTACAGAAGTTTTATTTGTAATAGTCCTGTTTAGTCAGAATTCTTCAGAGAACCAGAACCAGTAGAGAGAGAGGTCAAGAGAAAGGGAGATTTCTCATAAGGAATTGGCTCACATGATCATGGAGGCTGACAAGGTCAGTTTCGGAGTAGGCGAGCTGGAGATGGAAGAAAACCAATGATGTAGTTCTTCTGAGTCCAAAGGCCTGAAACCCAGAAAGAGCTGATGTTTCAATTTGAGTGTAAAGGGAGGAAAAACTGATATCTCAGCTCAAGGCATTCAGGCAGGAGGAGTCCCTCTACTGCGGGGAAAATCAGTCTTTTTGTTCTGTTCATGCCTTCAGCTGATTGAATGAGGACCACCCACACTAAGGAGAGCAATCTGCTTCACTGAGTCTACCAATTTAATTGTTAAACTCATCCAAAACACCCTCCCAGAAACAATCACAATCAAATTTGACCAAATATCTGAGCACCGTGTGATCCAGTCAAGTTGATACATAAAATTAACCATCACACACACACACACACAATTAACCATCACAAGTCAAAAACTGGATACAAGCAAATGTCCTTCAACAGGTGAATGGATAAACAAGTTGTGGGCCAGTCATACAATGGAATACTGCTCAGCAATCAAAAGGAATGAGCTACTGATACGTAAAACCACTTGAGGGCATCTTAGGGCTTTATGCTGACTGAAAAAAAGCCTATTTCCAAAGTGTACATACTGGAGATGTACAATGCTGGAGATGGCTGTTATGGTACTTATCTTGATTGCGGTATTCATCTCATGATTCCTACATATATCAAATCATCACAGGCACACCTTAAATACACACAGTTCTAATTTGTCAATAATACTTCAGTAAAGTTGGAAAAAGAGAAAAAAGATTAAGCCCCGCCCTTAAGGCTGGCTTTGCTCCTTTTTGCCTATTATAGATTTATATTTTAAAACAGCTCTTTTCAGGAATTCCCTGGTGGTCCGGTGGTCAGGACTCCACACTCTACTGCAGGAAGGCACAGGTTTGACCCCTAGTTGGGGAACTAAGATCCTGCAAGCCATGCAGCATGGCCCCCCACCAAAAAAAAAAAGTAAGATTGCTCTTTTTAAAGTGTTCATTTCAAAAAAGTTACATATTCTTTGATTCTTGAAGTGGCAAAATTATAGTGACAGGGAATAAATAGATCAGTGGTTGCCAGGGGTTAGGGCTGGGGGGAGGTGTGACCACTAAGGAATAACATGGAAAATTTTCTTATTGGTGATCGAATAGTTCTGTATTCAGATCTTGGTGAGGGTTACTTGAATCTGCACAGAAAATTTCATAGCATTATACACCTTGCAAAAAAGGAAAGTATGTTCTTTTTTCTCATGATGATGAGTACCTACTCAGCATCATGCTCTCAGCACCGCTCTCGCAACTTTACCTACCCTCTGTGCATGTATGCCTGCATGTGCGTGCTCAGCCATGCACAGCTCTTGGAGACCCTATAGACTGTAGCCCACCGGGATCCATTGTCCATGAGATTTCCCAGGCAAGAATACTGGAGTCGGTTGCCATTTCCCTCTCCAGAGGATCTTCCCAACCCAGAGTTCGAACCCACGTCTCCTGCATTGGCAAGCGAACTGTTTACCACTGAGCAATTTCGGAATCCCTTCCATACGTCAAACATGATATTGACAGTAACTTTGTGAATAAACACTATTGGTCCACTTTAGACAGGAAGAAACACATGCTCAGAGAGTGTCAGTAACCACACACAATCACAGAGTAGGGAAGAGGCAAAACCAGGGCTTAAACCAAATCTGTCTGACTCCAAGACTTTTGCCCTTTCCCCTGCCTGCCTCAAGCAACCTCCTAAACCACAAAAAACTCCAAAGAGCAGAGCCTCTGTCATTCACACAATAGATCATTCCAGCTCTGATGTCATCTCGCACCACAGCTGAGCATTCTACACTTCCTCCTTACATGCTCGGAATCCCGCTGAGCTACAGCCAGGTCCTAAGGTAAATGCAGAAAATCCTACTCTAGAAAGAGGTGATGAGAATTGGGAATTCCCTGGTGGTCCAATGATTAGGATGCGGTACTCTCACTGCTGGGGTCACGGGTTCAATCCCTGGTTGGGGTACTAAGATCTCACAACCCATGGGGTGTGACCAAAAAAGAGAGAAAGGATTAGCAGAGAGATGAAGCCCCTGAAGAGTAAACTACACGACGAGTCCAGATAGGCGGGTGGCTCAGACTAGCTTCAGGGGTCCCCGAGTAAAGGGCGCAGCTTTCCCCCAGAAACCTCACTTAGAAAGTGACCGGCTTTTTAAAGGTATATGTGTCTCCTGTAGTGTGCCTCATCAGCTCCCTGCAGGCTGAGCTAGGAGCCCCGACTTCAATTCTCTCATCAGCAGCGTTTATTGGGGACTAACCATCCAGTTCCAGAATCATTAGTGTGTGTGTGACAGTCGGGGAGCCTCCAACTGAACTTGGCCTGAGTAGGAGTAGGAGCTCAGTGAGTATTTGTTGAGTGAACAAACGAACTGTAAGGGGTTGTGGACTCAAATGCCTTCAGAAGTCAGGCAGGATGGACCTAGAGGTTGTCGTACCGAGTGAAGTAAGTCAGACGGAGAAAGAAAATATCACATGATGTCACTTATATGTGGAATTTTAAAAAATGATACATGGGTTTCCCTGGGGCTCCAGTGGGCCACTTCTATGGCAGGGCATAGGCTTGATCCCCAGTAGCGGATGTCCACATGTCATGAGGTGCAACCAAAAAAAAGGTATAAAAACAGTGCTAATGAACCCATTTACAAATCAGAAATAGTCACAGATGTAGAAGACAAACTTCTGGTTGCCAAGGGGAAAGCAGGGTAGGAGAATAAACTGGGAGACTGGATTGACATTTACATATACTATAAGTGAAAGTGAAAGTCGATCAGTCGTGTCCGACTCTTTGCGATGCCATTGACTATACAGTCCATGGAATTCTCCAGACCAGGATACTAGAGTGCGTAGCCTTTCCCTTCTCCAGGGGATCTTCCCAACCCAGGGATCACACCAGGACCTCCTGCATTGCAGGTGGATTCTTTACCAGCTCAGCTACAAGGGAAGCCCGAGAATACTGGAGTGGGTAGCCTATCCCTTCTCCAGCAGATCTTCCCAACCCAGGAATTGAACCAGGGTCTCCTGCATTGCAGGCGGATTATTTACCAACTGAGCTATCATATATATAACAGGTAATTAATAAGGACTTACTGTATAGCACAAGGAACTCTATNTAGCCTATCCCTTCTCCAGCAGATCTTCCCAACCCAGGAATTGAACCAGGGTCTCCTGCATTGCAGGCGGATTATTTACCAACTGAGCTATCATATATATAACAGGTAATTAATAAGGACTTACTGTATAGCACAAGGAACTCTATTCAACACTCTGCAATGACCTATATGGGAACAGAATCTAAAACAAATATATATATAACTGTTTCACGTTGCTGTAGAGCAGAAACTACAGCAACAGTGTAAACCAACTATAAAATCCAGGCAAATACAAGTGACTGAGGTTGAGGGTTGTGAGCAGCAGGGAGTGGTGAGGAGTAGAGTGAAATGGAGTGCTTGCACCATGCTCAGCTCCAGCCACTTGCTGCCAGGGGAGAATGTAGACCATTTATTGCCTCATCTGATTTTTCAAGAGAAGCCAAAATCCAGACTTATGATGAACTCCTGATTTTTTTCATGTTGTGAACTAATTTTAAACTTCTTAAATTAAGTGAGGACCAAACGAAACACATATGCTGGTTGACCACTGCCCAGAAGACATGTTTAGAGCTTCTACTCTGAAACTTCAGATGTTCTGGAGTTTCTGATGCAGTGATAGTGACTTTGCTGATAGCTGATAGGCAAAGAGGTCAAGAGTGGGCAAAGGAAAGCCTCCTCTGTAGGTATCCCACAGGGAGAGGCCCAGAGTGCAGGCAGGAAATTTGAAGGGAACAGATAGCCTCGTGACTATTAGCTGGTTCGGTTATAGGATTCTTGCATCACTTGAGCCCTCATGGAAAATGCATCTTTTTTGAATTATCAGATTATCTGTGCTTTTAGTTCCAGGATGAAAAGACCAGGCAGCCTCATTTAATGGGCATGCGATGGTCTTGCCATATCTATTTAAAGAGGAGCCCTCATTGCCTCTTGCACCGGACACAGGAAATTTAAGACAAGACTGGACAGGGCTGTCGGGCAGAGACCATGGGTGGTGAATCACCCTGGCTGAGGGACCTAATATGGACATGAGGTCTCCCCACATCCCACCCTTCACTTCAACGCTAAAGGCCTCTTTTTATCTCCCTCACTGGCCAGTTCTTCCTCTCCAACAAAGGAAGTGGCACAAAGTTCAGAATGGCTCAGTTTCAAATCCTCCCTCCACCATTTGTTGGCTGTGTGACTTTAGGCAAGAGACAGCTTTGGAATCTCCATCTTTAAAATAATAACTAAAAGGGACTTCCCTGGCAGTCCAGTGGTTAAGGCAATGGACTGCCTTCCATTGCAGGGGGTACAGGTTCAATCTGACTGGCGAGCTAAGATCCTATGTCTCGTGGCCAAAAAGCCAAAACATAAAACTGAAGCAATATCATAACAAAGATGTAAAAAACGGTCCACATCCAAAAAAAAAAAAACAAAACTCAGAAAAATGTAACTAGTACAGGTGGATATCACACATCCCACGATAAGCTGTAATCAGAAGGGCACACCATCTCATAGGTGTTCTTTCCCAAAATCTACATCCCCAATCTTAATCATGAGAAAACATCTAATGAGCCCAGATTGAAGGCAGGAGGAGAAGGGGATGACAGAGGATAAGATGGCATCACCGACTCGATGGACATGAGTTTGAGCAAGCTCCAGGAGTTGATGATGGACAGAGAAGCCTGGCTTGCTGCAGTCCATGGAGCTGCAAAGAGTCAGACACGACTGAGCGACCGAACTGAACTGAACTGATCTGATACAAAATGTCTGAGTGGACTCCTCGAAAGTGTCGAAGACAAAGGAAAAGGATAAACTGAGAAACCGTCACAAATAGGAGGAGACTAAGGAGACTTGACGACTCAGGGCAACATGGTTCCTGGTTAGATGCTGGGATGAAAAAAGGCTGTGAGCAGAACTGGCGAGACCTGAATAAAGTCTGTAGGTTCGTTTTAAAATCATGGGACTAATAATTCCTCCTCTTCAAATCCCTTTTCCCTTCCTCTTCCTTTCCCAAACAATTCAGTCCTAAAACTTGGTTGGGACAGAGCAAGGGGGGCATCCAACCTGGAAGGAGGTAGGGAGTCATGATGACCCAGAGTGCATGCCCACATAGGAGGGAACGAGACATATGGAATCAGAGCCCGGCAGAGTGGGAAGAGTGTCCACCCCGAGTGGCCTGCAATGAGGGGTCAGAGGTCAACAGTGAGAGGAAAGTATGGCTGTTGAAGACAGCAACAACACGGAAGGGAGAAGGCTAGGATGAACCCTGTGATGTTGAATGAGAGTCAGACACATCAGGGTGAGCTCATGGCTTTTAGTATATACAGACACATACACAAATCATTATAGAGATGAGTATTTAATAGGTCGAGTTTCGGTTTTGCAAGATGTGGACGTGCGACGGCGATGGCTGTACAACCATGTGAAGATACTTTGTTGGTGGTATTTAGTCACTACGTCGTGTCCAGCTCTTTTGCGACCCCATGGATTGCAGTCTGCCGGGCTCCTCTGTCCATGAGATTTCCTGGGCAAGAATACTAGAATGGGTTGCCATTTTCTTCTCCAGGGGGCTCTTTCCCACCCAGAGGTCAAACTCAACTCTCCTGGTTGGCAGGCAAATTCCTAACCACTGCTGCTGCTGCTGCTGCTAAGTCGCTTCAGTCGTGTCCGACTCTGTGCGACTCCATAGATGGCAGCCCACCAGGCTCCCCCGGCCCTGGGATTTTCCAGGCAAGAACACTAGAGTGGGTTGTCAGTTCCTTCTCCAATGCATGAAAGTGAAAAGGGAAAGTGAAGTTGCTCAGTCGTGTCCGACTCTTAGCGACCCCATGGACTGCAGCCTACCAGGCTCCTCCGTCCATGGGATTTTCCAGGCAAGAACACTGGAGTAGGATGCCATTTCCTTCTCAGCCACCTGGAAATCCCATGAACGTACTTAAGGCCACCAAGCTGTACCCTTGAAAATGGCTAAGATGGGGACTTCCCTGATGGTCCAGTGGTTAGGACTCCACCTTCCAATGCAGGATAGGGCTCAATCCCTGGTTGGGGAACTAAGATCCCACTGCCTCACGGCCAAAAAACCAACACATAAATCAGAAACTATTCTAACAAACTCAACAAAGACTTTAAAAAAAATAAAATTTATGGGAAAATGGTTAAGATGATAAATGTTATGCAACACAGATTTTATCCATTTTTTAAAATAATAAATAAACGTAGATACAAATGATTCTGTGTGTGTCGCATTGCATGTGTATACATACCTACATTTCCTCCCTCTCACTGCTGAGAGGGACTGGGAGGTCTTGCCCTGGTAGCAATGAGCACACTCGCCATCCAGATCTTGACTTCTAAATACCATTTCCACTGAAATCAACCATGTTCCTTGGAGAAATAGCTGATTCCATGGTTGAGACAGGAAAATACAAGACGAGCCTGGTACACCTTGTGCTAGAAAGCTCAAAGAATAACAGGTCATGGCCAAAGGACACAGTGACTAGCTTGAAAGGGCTTCCACCAGTCAAATCAGGAATGACTTAATTATTAAAAATAAGTCATGAGAGTCACAAACTGTAACACACTGAATCCACAAGTCCATGTAGACGTAAATAAACTACTTGCCCAAGACCACGAGCGGGTAAGGAAGCTCTCAGGCTAGAAGGACGCTCAGTCNAAATCAGGAATGACTTAATTATTAAAAATAAGTCATGAGAGTCACAAACTGTAACACACTGAATCCACAAGTCCATGTAGACGTAAATAAACTACTTGCCCAAGACCACGAGCGGGTAAGGAAGCTCTCAGGCTAGAAGGACGCTCAGTCTCTTTTCCTGTTTCATTTTTCCTATTTAAAAAAAAAAATAGCTTTGAGTGGAAAGGATATGACACATAGAGCAAACTAAAGGCCCAGAAAATTCCTAGAGAGACGGTCCAGGACATATGGACTTCTGAGATCTGTCCAGTGTCATTTCCTGTTGGTGGGGAGGGAAGATGCAGGGGGTGCCAGGGTGAGGCCTGGGATGTGGGAGTGAGGGGAGCCGGGGAGAGGGCCGGGGCTGGGTGGCCAGCTGCTCCTTCTGATATGCCCCCCCCAGATGCTGAGGGGTCCCCGGAGTGGCTTTTGCCCTTCGGTGTGAGGAACTCCACATCTGGTTCACATTGAAGGGGAAAAGCAGATGGGATTCTGAGCTGGAGGAAGCCCAGCGGACTTGGCCGAACCTGGAGCTTGGACACGAGGGCACGGCATCACCTCTTCCGCAGGGCACCGGGCCTGGCCTGCTCCCCAGGGCCTGCCGAGGGGCCGTGGTTGGAAGGAGGCTGTCTTCTTCACTTAGAACCCTATTATCCAGGTCCAGCTTTGCCTAATGCACAAAACAGCCTCGTTGTGTGTCCAGAGGGGCTGGTTCTATGACTTGCCGATGACTCATTTCGGGCCGGGAGTGAGGCTGGAGCTGCGCACACACCAAATGTAATCACCTCCACCCACAGGGCTTGTCTCTGCTTCCCAAGGTGCCTCCCTTGGCTGGGAAGGCACGACTGCTTGCCCTGGAATCTTGAGAACTTTCTAAACCTCTCTGAGCCCCAGTTTCCCCATCTGGAAAATGGGAACAACGGTTTTCCTCCTCACCAGGCCACAGTAAGCCTACTAGAGTTGCTGGTTGTAAGGCACAGTCAGCCCCAGGAAGCCCTCCATCAGTGTCTACCATTCCTACTGGTCATCTGGTTACCAATCTTTTCTACTGGATAATAAAAATCTTAGCGGGGGTGGGGGAGTGGGGAAAGGACTTTCTTTCTCTCGCTTCGTACCCCAGCAATCGGTACCATTCCTGACAGTATATGGAGTGGGAAATGGCAACCCACTCCAGTATTTTTGCCTGGAAAATTCTATGGACAGAGGAGCCTGGCAGGCTACAGTCCATGGGGGTCGTAAAGAGCTGGACATAACTGAGTGCGTATGCACACACACAAACTATATGGGACAGAGGACAAAGGACACCTCACTTTCCAGTTTCACTGTTTGTTAGCTGCGTGACTCTACGAAGCTTCCTTAACCTTGCTGAGCTTCAGTTTCTTCCTCTGTGAAGGGGGAATCCTTGACCCTGTGACCCACAAGGTTGAGAGAATTGAGAGAGACCATGCCTGTCAGGGTATAGGTGCTATTTTCCTTCCCAGACTTCTGTTAAAGACTTAAGAATAGCTGTTGAGCCGAAGAAACACACATCAGGAGAACATCTCTTAAAACGTCCAGTTTGGGCCCTTTCTCTGCCCAGCATTAGTTCTTTCCTCTTCAAAAATTGGCGGCTGCCAGAAGAGAGCTGATTCATTCTGAGGCTCACATCCCAGCCAGTGCTCTGTGGAGGTCTCAGCCAGGGCTCGCCTCCCACGATGTGGACCTCAGACATATAGAAAGGGCATCAGCTCTTTTCTGGATGCGGTCACCTTCTCTGGTGCCCTCCTGGGTGCTCCCTGGGAGCCACTCAGCCTCGATGGGACCCTCATCCATGGCTAAGAGCTCCGGCCAGGATCCAGGTCTACAGAGCAAAAAGGTTTGGGTTCTGGAACACCACCTTCCTTGGTCCTTTGGAGAAGAAGGTGAAACCAGAGAAGCTGCTTACACTTTTGCAAACCATTTGTCCACCTTGTGCCTCAGTTCTCTTACTTCTAAAAGGGCTTGTAGACACTCCCCACCTTATAGAGTGCGGTGAGGCTCTCTGAGAGGTTCTAGCATGTAAAGGGTGTACTTAGTATACAGTACCTGGCCCATGGTTGAAGTGCTCACTCAGTGCTTTGATGAGTGTTAGCGTTCATGGAAACCTCTCCAGCCCCAAATAATTCCTCCTGCAGCTCAGAAATTGCCAGGGTTCAGGCTCAGCTCTGCTTTGCCAATGAGGCTGGGAGAGAGAGAGGCAGTCACTCACTTGGTTTCTCTCTCTCCCTCTCTCAGGTGAGGAATACAGGGGATTCCCTGGTGCTCCAGCAGTTAGGACTCTATGTTTCCACTGCAGGGGGGCACAGGTTCAGTCCTTGGTTGGGGAACTAAGATCCCATATGCTGAGAGGCATGGCCAACCCCCCTGCCCCGTTCCCCACATACACATACACACACACAAACAAGTGAGGAATCTGACATTCCATCAACACCAGGGCTTCCCTGGTGGCTCAGAGGTTAAAGCGTCTGCCTGCAATGCGGGAGACCTGGGTTCGATCCCTGGGTCGGGAAGATCCCCTGGAGAAGGAAATGGCAACCCACTCCAGTACTCTTGCCTGGAGAATCCCACGGACAGAGGAGTTTGGTGGGCTACAGTCCACGGGGTCGCAAAGAGTCAGACACGACTGAGTGACTTCACACACACACATATATAATCCACTCCAGCCAGACAATCTACAGATGAAACCATAATTCAATCAGGTGATTAAATCTAAATTCAATATACCCACTTAACCCCTCTCCTCCTTCAAAAATTGTATCAGTCTCTGCATTGGAGAAGGAAGTGGCCACCCACTCCAGTGTTCTTGCCTGGAGAATCCCAGGGATGGTGGAGCCTGGTGGGCTACCGTCTATGGGGTCGCATAGAGTCGGACACGACTGAAGCGACTTAGCAGCAGCAGCAGTTCAAACTATCACCCACTGAACTACCAGCCGTGATTTAATCATTCCCCTGAAACTTGGACACAGCTCAGTGTCATTAATGCACAAAATTGAAAACTTTTCCTTTAAGCACTTTCTTCAAAACCTTGAAACAAGAGCAGAAAGCAGCTTTCCCCCGCTCTGTGAAACCCTGAATTTAAAAAAATAAATAAAAACCAAAGATACATATTACACATAATTTCTAAATATGATAATATACTCCATTCCATAATACAATTGTTATATACTAAAAAAGTAATTCTAGAATATATATCATTTCGTTGTGTGTGTGTATACCCTCAACCAAAGGTTAAGAGAAAGCCTGTCGCACTCAAAAGTGAAATGGAACAAATTACACAGCCTCTGCATGACAAGAAAGAGCTAGAAGAATAACACTGTGGAGGGCCGAGGTTTCTTTGAAGCCGCTGTTGAAATTTGCTTCATGATTACAATGGGATGTGATTGTAGGTGAGGACTGGGACCAGGCCTTTGAGAAACTGTTTAGATGATTTTGGGGGGGAGCTTCCCTGTTGGCTCAGATGATAAGGAATCCACCTGCAATGAAGGAGACCTGGGTTCAGTCCCTAGGTTGGAAAGATCCTTTGGAGAAGGGAATTCCAATATTCTTGCCTGGAGAATTCCATGGACAGAGGAGCCTGGTGGGCTACAGTCCATGGAGTCACAAAGAGTCAGCCAGACTGAGTGACCAACACTTTCATTTTAGACCATTTTGCACAGCCTTAAATATATCGTGCTCTCCAAAAAAAAAAAAAAATCTACCTATTCACTTATCTATTTGAAGCTTGCCCCCCTCAACTTCTGTATTTTTAAACACTAATCAAGAGCTTACTTATTGAGCTGTTTGTCTTTTCACTCTTAAAACATCCCTAGGAGTTTGATACTAGTTTCATCCCCATTTGGCTGAGTTGGACAGTGAGGCACAGAGCAGCTGAGGAACTTTCTGGAAGTCACACAGCTATGACGTCTGCCTGATTTCCAGAGCCCACATTCTTAACCACTAGGCTCTACTGCCTCCCTGTGGCGGTTTCTCTAGTTGGGAGGAAACGACCAGCTTTCACAAATCCATCCCTACCCGATAACACACGGAACTCAGTGTCTCCCATGTTGCTTTTCATAACAAATCCCACACCTTGTGTTTACATTTTCAACAGACATAAAATATTAATCCACCAGGAGAAAAAAATACGTTGGTTTGAGGGATTTTTTTAACCAAGAACTTCCACTCTCTCTGACTCCAGACCATCACAAGGAAAGCATTTTTTTCTCACCTTCCTACGTCAAACCAAAAGAATCTGTCAGCTCTAGATCTGGGGTAGGTTCCACCTCCAGAGTTTTAGGGACATTTTGTTCTTCACATCGGTGATTCAGATACCTTTGCATGGTGGGGAGGCAGGTTTATTTTCTTCCTGTTAAAACTTCTAAAATTTACAGTAAAAGTTGTCGGCCACAGAGGCTGGTTTCGTGCTGCTGTGGGTGAGAGATGGGGTGACTGGGGAGGGGGGTCCTAGTGGGTGGGGCAATTNTCACATCGGTGATTCAGATACCTTTGCATGGTGGGGAGGCAGGTTTATTTTCTTCCTGTTAAAACTTCTAAAATTTACAGTAAAAGTTGTCGGCCACAGAGGCTGGTTTCGTGCTGCTGTGGGTGAGAGATGGGGTGACTGGGGAGGGGGGTCCTAGTGGGTGGGGCAATTTTGATGTATCTGCTGGGATTAACGGCCCCTTTAATGAGAAGATTAGAACAGAGCTCATGGGGTCTGGGTGGCATGGACTGAATTAAAGCTTGACTAGCACTTGCTTCCTTGCTGTTGTTCAGTTCCCAAGTCGTGTCTGACTCTGCGACTCCATGGACTGCAGCCCACCAGGCCTCCCTGTCCCTAACTACCTCCCAGAGTTTGCCCAAGTTCGTGTCCATTGAACTGGCAATGCTGTTTGGTTCCTTACTATTTACCAGGTATGTGGAGGATGACAAAAAAGCAACCCAAGGGCAAATATTAGCCCTGACAGTCCAGTGGCTAAGACTCCATGCTCCCTATGCAGGGGACTCAGATTCAGTCCCTGGTTGGGTAACTAGATCCCTTATTCCTCAACTAAAATATGATCCTGCATGCCAAAACAAGGATCGAAGACCCTGCAGTGCCAGAACTAAGACCCAGCACAACCAAATAAGTCAAATTTTTTTTTTTTTAAGAATAGGGCAAAGAAATGATCCACTGTGGGAGAAATGATCCACTGATTATCTGACGTGTGAGGCCAAGGGGACGTGAACTTGCAAATAAGTGAAATAAAATATTTAAAAGAATGGAGATACTGTGTTTCCTTTGTCTTGTCCAAACCTTCCTGCCTCAGTTAAAACTCTCAAGAGTGAAGTTGGCTGGGAACACGTGGCTGCCCTGGATGGCCAAGGCCACGGCCACCGATGATCACGGCTGAGTCTACTGAGCTCTTAACAATGTGTCACCCCAATCATTTTACCTGCGTTAGGCTATTTCACCCTCACAACAGCCCAAAAGGTGGGGACTATTTCCCACATCAATAGATAAGGAGGGCGAGTTACAAAGAGATTAAGTAATTTACTCAAGATCACAGTAAGGAACTTCCCTGGTGGTCCAGTGGCTAAGACTCTGTTCTCTCAATGCAGGGGGCTGGGTGCCATCCCTGGTCAGGGAAATAGATCCCACATACTGCTAAGAGTTCTCATGCCACAGTGAAGATGCAAGATCCTGCATGCCACAACTAAGACCCAGCACAGACAAATAAGTAAAAATAAACATTTTTTAAAAAGTAAAAGGATAGTGATTCAGGAAATGGGTGATGTCAGGAAGGCTTTAGGAAGAGGTAACATCTGAGGCAAAACCTAAGGATGAGAAGGAATGAGTCATATGGCTATATGTGGGGAGATTACTGCAGAAAGAGGGAACAGCACAAGCAAAGGGCCTGTGGCAGCTACAAGATTGAGTTTGAGGACTAGAGGGAAGGCCAGTATAGCTGGCACACAGTGAGCTCAGGAGAGCATAAGAGGTGGATACCGGGCTACAGTGAGTTCAATTCTAAGCGTGATGTGAAGCCATTGGAGACCATGAAGCAGAGGAGTGATAGAATATGATTTGTGTTTTTAAAAGACCCCTCTGTGGTTGAAGTCACACTAGTGGTTACCTCTGGCTGCTGGGGAGTGGGGATGGCGGCTAGGGTTGCAGAGCAGGTGGAGGTGGGGGAAGACTAGTAGATGACTGACTAGAGAGGGGCCTTAGGGAAACTTCTAGGGGCCTGGAAATGTCCCATACCTTGATCCAGATGCTGCTGACCTGGATGTGTCTTTAAGTAAAAATACATTGAGCAATATGCTTAAGAGTAGAGCATTTTACACAGATTACTGTGGGTATGCTGCTGCTGCTAAGTATACTTACCTCAGTAAAATCAAATAGGCACAAATGAAGCAACATAAATGTTCATCAACAGATGAATGGATAAAGAAGATATAGTATGTATATACATACTATATATACTATCTATATATATATATACTATATACTAGTATATATATATACATAGTGTATATGTATATATATATGTGTGTGTGTGTGTGTATATATATATATATATACACACACACACACACACACAATGGAATACTACATGGCCATAAAAAATAAAATAAAAATATCATATAAAAATAAAAATAGCATTTTTATTTGCAGCGACATCAACTCTGAATATTCATTGAAAGGACTGATGAAGCTGAAGCTCCAATATTTTGACCACCTGATGCAAAGAGCCAATTCGTTGGAAAAGACGCTGATGCCGGGAAAGATTGAAGGCAGGAAGAGACGAGACGAGATGGTTGGATGGCATCACAGACTCAATGGACATGAGTCTGAGCAAGCTCCAGGAGATGGTGAAGTGCGGGGGGCGCTCCGCAGAAAGAGAAAGGCAGTGGGAACTTCCCTCAGCAAAGCCGAGGGGTCCCGAGGAGAGGTGAGCCTGCAGGCCGCCAACCCAGCCCCCCGGCGAGCAAGAGACACTCAAACACGACAGGGGTTCCATCAAAGCAATTCCGTTTCATTGCCACAGGCTCCCAGCTTATATAGGCAAGCAGGGACGGACTTTCCACAGTTCTACCAATCAAGTTAAAGGTCAAACCGTTACGTTTCCAGTTGCAGCAATCGTATTAAAGGTCAGCCTTCAGTTGCACCAATCGCGTTAAATGTCAGCCTTCAGTTGCACCAATCACTTTAAAGGTCATCATGTGTCTTCATTGTAACATAAGTCTATAGTGATCACACTGCCCACATGCACGGAAGTTTTGAGAGCCAATCAAAAACTTTAACAACATAAACTACGCCGCCCACTCCTTCCTGTAGGCGCCATCTTATCTTCCAACCACAAAGCTAGCCCATTCCTTTTTTAAGGTTTCCCATTTAGGGCCCCACAGTGAAGGACAGGGAAGCCTGGCGTGCGGCAGTCCATGGGGTCACAAAGAGTCGGACACGACTGAGTGACTGAACAACAACAAGCAGCACATGGATGAACCTAGAGATTAATGAACTAAGTGAACGAGGTCAGACCAAGACAAATATGATGTCACTTATATGTGGAATCTAAAAAAATGATACAAGGACTTCCCTGGCAGTCCAGTGGTTAAGACTCCACACTTCAACTGCAAAGGGCATAAATTTAATCTCTGGTCAGGGAGCTAAAATCCCACATGCCACATGTACAGCCAAAAAAAAAATCTTTTAAAATGATACAAATGAACTTATAAAACAGAATCACAGACTCAAAAACAAACTTATAGTTACCAAAGGGAAAAGTCAGTGAGGGGAGGGATAAATTAAGATGTTGGGATTAACATACACACTACTACATATAAAACAGATAATCAACAAGGACCTACTGTATAGCACAGGGAACTCTACTCAATATTCTATAATAACCTACATGAAAAAAGAATCTGAAAAAGAATGGATATATGTATAACTGTGCACCTGAAACTAATGCAACATTTTAAATCAACTATACTCCAATATAAAATAAAAATCAGATTTAAAAAAGACAAATGAAAAGGAGCAATCTTGGGGAAACCATTGTAAGAGAGAGCAAGGTTCACCAAAAAAGAAATCTCTCTGGCTTCTGCATAGACTGGAGGAGGACTTACTATCCTAGTTTTACTCTCTGTTAGGGGGACAGGGAGAAGAAAGGGAAGCATGCTCTTTTTATTGGCACCGGCTTGAGTTTTATCTTTTAAAGACAAATTGGTTTCACGTTTTTCTGTTTCCCAGATTCATCCTCTATTTTCTTCATCCTGGTCCATTGCCTCCCGGCACTGCCACTGCCTGCCTCTGTCTAGCAACCCAGCATCATCCATCCAGGAGGCCAGATTCAAATGTTTCCGATGGCCTCAATAATCCCTTTAGTATAAATTTCCCCCAGTTAAGGATCCAATCTCAGGTGAGTGACAGCATTTAGTTTTGTTATGGGTTGACTTATTTCTATCCACCCCCCAAAATATGCTGTGTTGAAAGTGTAACCCCCAGGACCTCAAAATGTGATTTTATTTGGAAATACAGTCCTTATACCCTTCATGGATCATAGGTTTGTCGTGGCAAAGGGGCTTACATAACTCAATGAAGCTGTGAGCCAAGTCATGCAGGGGCACCCAAGACAGATGGGTCATAGTCAAGAGTTCTAACAAAACATGGTTCACTGGAGGAGGGAATGGCAAGTCACTCAAGCATTCTTGCCACGAGAACCACAGGAAGAGTATGAAAAAGCAAAAAGATATGACACCGGAAGATGAGCCCCCAGGACAGAAGGTGTCCAATATGCTACTGGGAAAGAGTGGAGGGCAATTACTAATAGCTCCAGAAGGAATGAAGAGGCAGGAACATAGTGGAAAGATGTTCAGTTGTGTGATGGTGTGTCTGATGGTGAAAGTAAAGTCCAATACTATAAAGAACAATGTTGCACAAGAACCTGGAATGTTAGGTCCATGAATCAAAGTAACCTGGACATGGTCAAACAGGAGATGGTAAGAGTAAACATTGACATCTTAGAGTCAGTGAACTAAAATGGGCAGGAATGGATGAATTTAATTCAGATGACCGTTATATCTACTACTGTGGGCAAGAATCCCTTAGACGAAATGGAATAGCCCTTTTAGTCAATAAAAGAATCCGAAATGCAGTACTTGGGTGCAATCTCAAACACAACAATGATCTCAGTTTGTTTCCAAGGCAAACCATTCAATATCACAGTAATCCAAGTCTATGTCTCAACCACTAATGCTGAAAGAAGCTGAAGTTGACCAGTTTAATGAAGACCTACAAGATCTTCTAGAACACCAAAAAAGGATATCCTTTTGATCATAGGGAATTAAAATGCAAAAGTAGGAAGTCAAGAGATACCTGGAGAGACAGGCAAGTTTGGTCTTGGAGTACAAAATGAAGCAGGACAAAGGCTAACAGAGTTTTGTCGAGAGAACATACTGGTCATAGCAAACACCCTTTTCCAACAACACAAGAGATTTCTCTACATGTGAATATCAACATATGGTCAATATATAAAATCAGATTGATTGTATTCTTTGCAGTCAAAGATGAAGAAACACAATTCAGTCAGCAAAAACAAGACCTGAAGCTGACTGTGACTCAGATTATGAGCTCCTTATTGCAAAATTCAGGCTTAAATGAAAGAAAATGGGAAAACTACTAGGCCATTCAGCTATAATCTAAATCAAATCTTTATACTTATACAGTAGAGATGATGAATAGATTCAAGAGATTAGATATGGTAGACAGGAAATATTTTATTTGGAAATACAGTCTTTATACCCTTCATGGATCATAGGTTTGTCGTGGCAAAGGGGCTTACCTAACTCAATGAAGCTATGGATGGAAGTTTACAGCATCATACAGGAGGCAGTTACCAAAATCATCCTAAACAAAAAGAAATGGAAGAAGGCAAAGTGGTTGTCTGAGTAGGCTTTACAAATAGCTGAGAAAAGAAGAGAAGCAAAAGGTAAGGTAGGAATGGAAAGATATACCAAGTGACTGCAAAGTTCCAGAGGATAATAAGGAGAGATAATAAAACCTTCTTAAGTGAATAATGCAGAGAAATAGAGGAAAGCAATAGAATAGGAAAGACTAGAAATCACTTCAAGAAAATTGGAGATATCAAGGGAATATTTCATGCAAGGATGGGCATGATAAAGGACAGAAATGGCCAGAGAACTAACGGAAGCAGAAGAGATTAAAAAGAGATGGCAAGAATACACAGAAAAACTATACAAGAAAGGTCTTAATGACCTGGATAACCACAATAGTGTGGTCACTCACCTGGAGCCAGACATCCTGGAGGGTGAAGTCAAGTAGGCCTTAGAAAGCATTACTACAAACGAAGCGAGTGGTGATGATGGAATTCCAGCTGAACTATTTCAAATCCCAAAAGATGATGCTGTGAAAGTGTTGCACTCAATATACCAGCAAATTTGGAAAACTCAGCAGTGGCCACAGGGCTGGAAAAGCTGTTTTCATTCCAATTCCANGTGGTGATGATGGAATTCCAGCTGAACTATTTCAAATCCCAAAAGATGATGCTGTGAAAGTGTTGCACTCAATATACCAGCAAATTTGGAAAACTCAGCAGTGGCCACAGGGCTGGAAAAGCTGTTTTCATTCCAATTCCAAAGAAGGGCAATGCCAAAGAATGTTCAAACTACCGCACAGTTGCACTCAATTCACATGCTAGCAAGTTTATATTCAAAATCTTTCAAGCTAGGCTTCAGCAGTACATGAACTGAGAACTTCCAGATGTACAAGCTGGATTTAGAAAAGGCAGAGGAACCAAAGGTTAAATTTTCAACATTCGTTGGATCATAGAGAAAGCAAAGGAATTCCAGAGAAGTATCTACTTCTGCTTCATTGACAATGTTAATGCCTTTGACTGTGTGGATAACAACAAATTGGAAAATTCTTAAAGAGATGGGAATACCAGAGCATCTTATCTGTCTCCTGAGAAGCCTGTATGTAAGTCAAGAAGTAAAAAATTAGAACCAGACATGGAACAATGAACTGGTTCAAAATTGGGAAAGGAGTATGACAAGGCTGTATACTGTCACCCTACTTATTTAACTTATATGCAAAGTACATCAAGGGAAATGCTGGGCTGTATAAATCACAAGCTGGAATTAAGATTGCCAGGAGAAATATCAACAACCTCAGATATGCAGATGATACTACTCTAATGGCAGAATGTGAAGAGGAAAGAAAAAGCCTCTTGATGAGGGTGAAAGAGGAGAGTGAAAAAGCTGACTTAAAACTCATTCAAAAAACTAAGATCGTGGTATCTGGTCCCATCACTGCATGACGAATAGAAGGGGAACAAGTGGAAACAGTGACAGATTTTATTTCCTTGGGCTCCAAAATCACTGTGGATGGTGACTGCGGCCATGAAATTAAAAGACACCTTGGAAGGAAAGCTATGACAAAACTAGACAGCATATTAAAAAGCCTAGGTATCGCTTTGCCAACAAAGACCTGTATGCGCTGTGTGCTAAGTCACCTCAGTTGTGTCTGACTCTTGTGACCCTATGGACTATGGCCCTCAAGGCTCCTCTGTCCATTGGATTCTCCATGCAAGAATACTGCGGGGTTGCCAGGCCCTTCTCTAGGGGATTTTCTCAACCTAGGGATTGAACCCGTGTCTCATTATGTCTCCTGCATTGGCAAGTGGGTTCTTTACCACTAACGCCACCTGGGAAGCCTGATGATTTTTCCAGTAGTCATGTACGGATATGAGAGTTGGACCATAAAGAAGGCTGAGCACAGAAAACTGATGCTTTCGAATTGTAGTGCTGGAGAAGACTCTTGAGAGTTCCTTGGACTTCAGGGAGATCAAACAGTCCTTTAGTTCCTTTAGTCAGTCCTAAAGGAAATCTATCTTAAATATGCATTGGAAGGACTGATGCTGAAACTGAAGCTCCAATACTTTGGCCACCTGATGCGAAGAACCTACTCATTGGAAAAGACCTTGATACTGGGAAAGATTGAAGGCAAAAGGAGAAAGGGGCGACAGAGGATGAGATGGTTGGATGGCATCACAACTCAATGGACATGAATCTGAGCAAACTCTGGGAGATGGTGAAGGACAGGGAAGCCTGGCATTCTGCAGTCCATGGTGTCTCAAAGATTCAGACACAACTTAGCAACTGGAACAACAACAATGGTCTTTACAGAGATAAGCAGGTTAAACTGAGGTCATTAAAGTGGGCACTAATCCGATATGAATAGAGTCCTTTTATTTGTTTTTATTGTTGTTATTTATTTTGATCACACCACGCAGCTTGTGGGATCTTAGCTCCTTAGCCAGGAATTGAACCCAGGCCCTTGGCAGTGAAAGCACAGAAACCTAACCATAGGACTTCTGGGGGATTCCTGAATGGAGTCCTTTAAATGGGGAAGTTTGGACCCAGAGACAGACATGCATGGAGGGATGATGGCGTGAAGTGATACAGGCAGAAGATGACCATCCGTCTATACTTGAAGGACAGAGGTTTGGTACAGCTCCTTCCCTCACAGCCCTCAGAAGTAACCAACCCACTGACACCTTGACCTCAGACTTGTGGCCACCAGAACTTAAGACAATAAATCTCTGTTCTTTAAGTCCCCCAGTTTGTGGTATTTCTTATTTCTTAACCACAGCCCTAGGAAACAGGAAACTAAGACAGTTACCAGGTCAGTTCAGTCGCTCAGTGTGTCTGACTCTTTACAACCCCATGGACTGCAGCACGTCAGGCCTCCCTGTCCATGAGCAACTTCTGGAGTTCACTCAAATTCATGTCCATTGAGTCAGTGATGCCATCCAACCATCTCATCCTCTGTCATCCTCTTCTCTTCCCACCTTCAGTCTTTCCCAGCATCAGGGTCTTTTCCAGTGAGACAGTTCTTCCAATCAGGTGACCAAAGTATTGGAGTTTCAGCTTCAACATCAGTCCTTCCAATGAATATTCAGGACTGATTTCCTTTAGGATGGACTGGTTGGATCTCCTTGCAGTTCAAGGGACTCTCAAGAGTCTTCTCCAACACCACGGTTCAAAACCATCAATTCTTTGGTGCTCAGCTTTCTTTATAGTCCAACCCTCACATCCATACATGACTACTGGAAAAACCATAGCTTTGACTAGATGGACCGTAGATGACAAAGTAATATCGCTGCTTTTTAATATGCTGTCTAGGTTGGTCATAACTTTGCTTCCAAGAAGCAAGTGTCTTTTAATTTCACAGCTGCAGTCACCATCTTCAGTGATTTTGGAGACCCCCCCCCAAGTTAAGTCTGTCACTGTTTCCATTGTTTCCCCATCTATTT
>SJYV01033058.1:1967450-2115023 GCA_006410875.1 Neotragus pygmaeus
AGAAGCTTTATAATTCCATTTGGAAAATTCTGACATGATGGTTTTCAGGTAACAATCAGATATATTTACTAGTAAAAATTTAATTCATTAAAATTATCCCTTACATATACATGCATATATAAGTCATAGACATATGACCTTGATTAATAAACATTGGATAGTATATTTTGTATACTTTCGTAAAGTACTTAATGTGTGTTAGGCAATTTTCCAAGTGTTTGGGATTCATGAGTGAACAAAATAAACAGACAAAATGTGCTGCCTTCCTAGAGTTTATACTCTACTGGAGGAAGTAAGACAGTGAAAAATAAGCATAATAAATGAATAAATGCTCTAGTGTGTTAAAGTTGATGAGTAATGTAAAAAAGGAAACCCAAACAGAACAAGCTTAATGAAATCAGGATGGGGCTAGGTGGGGTTGAGAACAAGGTGCAGAAGTAAATAGAGAGGTCAGAGTCGCATCTTTGGGGAAGTGAGAATTGAGCAAAAATTCAAGGGGATGAAGACAGCCATGGAAAGATAAATAATACTCTGGTGAAAGAATGTTCCAGGCAAAGGAAATGGCCAGTGTAAAAGGCCTAAGAGAAAAGGGTGCCTACGTGTTTGTGACAGTGAAGAAACCAATATCACTGGGGCAGAGTGAGCGAGGGAGAAAAAGGAAGATATCAGAGAAATGGGGGGATGCAGACCATGTAGTGCCTTCTAGGCCACATGGCAAACTTTGATGTTTGATTCTGAATAAAATGGAGCTACTGGAGAGTTTTGATTAGAAGAGTGACATGGTCTAACTTCTGTATTACAACATCACTGGCCACAGTGTTGAGACTATAAGGAGTGAAGGATAAAAACAGAAGACCAGTTTGAATATTGTGCTACAATAATCCAGACGAGAGGATGATTCCAAAATCATAGCAGTGGAGGTGGTAAAAAGTGGCTGAAACTGAGTGAATGGAAAAAGTAATTTCAATATTTTAGTTTAGAGTTTGGTTTAGTTTTCAGTTTTCCACTATAGATCTTAATGGAGTTTTCTGAGGGCTTCAAAGTGCTATGAGAAGATATTTATTTAGTCCCCACGTTTGATCATAGTTTCATAGCAGACACTGAAGGATATGCAATAGGTAACAAATCCCTATCCTAGCCTTAGAAGTGTCTGCACTCTACTTCTAAGTAGTTTGCTATCAATTTAGAAGTAGATGAATATGTGGGAAATTTGACTGTAACCCCACCAAGGGATAACTTAACTATTCTGATTGATAGAAAGGAATCATCTTTTTAGCTCAATGCTCCAAAACAGTAAGTTAATCACTATGGAAAGAAGATGTCTTTCTATCAATTTGAACAATAGCATTTATCTGTGCTGCCCCAAAAATGTAATCGTTGGTTACATGTGATAGTTAAATTTACGTGAAAACTGTTAAAAATTAAATCAAAACTGAAATTTAGTTCCTCAGTCATAATAGCAACATTTCAGGTGCTTTATAGCCGCATGTAGTTAGTGGCTCCTCTATTGGACAGAATAGACTTATAACTATTCCATCATCCCATAAAGTTCTGTTGGATAGCACTGGCTAGGGACTTGTAAGGAAAATTATATACCAGATGTTCCTGGTATCCCTCTTNGTGTGTGTGTGTGTGTGTGTGTGTGTGTGTGTGTGTGTGTGTGTAGGTGTAGAGAGAGACAGAGAGAAACTTTCTTTGCCGGGTAATTTAGCATTGTTAGTAATAACTTGCTAGTTACCTAGTTATCCCCACTTAATCTCTGGGTGGGATAAGAATGAGGTCAGCCCCTTCTGTGTTAGGCAGAATTCTAGAACGCACAACAAAAGGGAACTGAGTAGCCCCAGCCCACCTCTAGAGATTTGCTCCCTCCAAGGCCTGAGCCCATAAATCTCTCAGGGTGGGGGTCTGCAGGCATTCTGCCCCGCTAGCTGAGTTTAAGCCTCCTGAGCAAATCAATGTTGGGATGTTCGTGGGGTCATGGGACGGAGAGCCATCTGGGAGCCAGCTGTTTGACTCTGGCTAGCAAATTCCCCCAACCTCCTAGAAGGGCAGGCATGATGACCACAGCAGAAATACCAGGGGGAAATGGCAGTTGTTAGCTCCAAAGCAAAGCACAAGGCCTAGAAACAAAGCCAATTTCTAATCAGAGTGACAACTCTGATGAAGCTGGTGAAGGCCAGGCAAGTTCCCTTGCTTCCTTGAGAACAGTTAGGAGCCATCCCTGGCGGTCGAGCCCGGGATCCAACACTGGGAAGTGTCTGATTCGCCTCTCAGAGACCTGGCCATCAGCAAGAGGATGGGGAGCCAAACAGTACTCCGTTACCGCCCACCCTCCGGGGCCTGCAGAGAAGCCGAACTTGAGGCCAAAGAGAGAAATGCAAACCCCTGCCATCTTCTCTTTCAGGGGACAAAGGCACCACATTCTTCCTGTGCTTCATCACACTTTTGGAGTGAATGTCAGCCAAATGCCATCTTTCAGGGACAGCAGTTAAAACTCCCATTCAACTTGAGTTCTTTAGTCAAATTACAGCTGAATTCTTGGCCTGAGGTCTTAAACAACTGCGTGAAGCTGGCTCCGACGACATTAAAAAAATAAAGTGCCCCTCAGCTGTGTAGAAAACAAATCGGAGAGAACTACACCTAAGTGTGTAATGTTTTGAGGGTCACTACACCTTTAAGAACCCAGTTTTCATCAACCTATGAGCCCCTTTCTCGGAAAAGCTTATATTCCTGTATTTAACAGTAAACTTTGCATACAATTTCAGGGGTTCATGGGCCCCTAAAGGCCTATCCTGGATCTCAGGTTATTCCAATTAAAACTTTCTATCTCTACAAAGTATTAATACTATGTATAAAATAGAGAAGTACCAATTATGTTGTACAATACAGGGAATATAGCCAATATTTTATAACTATAAATGGAGTATAATCTATAAAAATCTTCAATCATTATTGTACTATTAGTTGTATAGCTGAAACTAATATTATAAATCAAAAAAAAAAAAATCCCAAACTCTGCTTGTGTTTAATTATGCATGTGTTACTACTAAGCAAACATTTTGTGGTCCTATTTTTCCTCGTATTCTTTTCTAATAAAATTAAAAATAACTTGAAAAAGAATTCCTATCTATGAAAAAATATTCAATCTAATGGTGAGATTTTAGACTATTTTAATCTTTATGGTGGTGTGTTTTTAAAATTTTCCAAAATTAGGATTACCTCTGTAACAAGAAAAGGTTATTTTACAAAGTTACCAAGAAGAAATAAGTTTCACATTCACGAAGTTAATGTTTCCTTGATGTGACAGAGGAATTGGTTGAAAAGATGGACAAAAAAAAAAAAGGATGGACAAAAATTGAGAGTGGGGGTAGTCACTGGTCATCTAAAAATTTGGTTTAAGCCAGTTTTTAAAGGTCTTCTCATTTCTATGTGTTTTTTCACATTTCTCCTGTAATCTAACAGTTTTGCTAAAAAATCATGTCTCTCATAATTACATTTGGAACAGCCTACTAATATTTATGTATTTATATTATCCTTTTTCATTCATTTTGAATGAATTCAAAGTTTTCTGAGTCATCCAATTCTTTCTCAAATTCCTTTGTTTTTATGACTAAGCTTCCAATATCTCTCCCTGAGGGCTTCCCTGGTGACTCAGATGGTAAAGAGTCTGCCTGCAATGCAGGAGACCTGGGTTCAATCCCTGGGTTGGGAAGATCCCCAGCAGAAAGGAACGGAAACCTACTCCAGTACTCTTGCCTGGAGAATTCCAGGGACAGAGGAGCCCGATGCGCTACAGTCCACTGGGTTGTAAAAGTCGGACACGACTGGGAAACTCACACACACACATCCCTCCCCGAATCTGTTCAAGTTCTAAACATTCAACCTCATTCAGAGTAGAAAACACAGCTTTGTTTGGTTGTTTCTTGGTCAAATGTTTGCTCACTTAAGCAGCTTCATATCACAAGTAAAGGCCTATATGTTGTCAGATTTTATTTCCTTGGGCTACAAAATCACTGCAGATGGTGACTGAAGCCATGAAATTAAGACACTTGCTCCTTGGAAGAAAAGCTATGACAAACCTACACAGCATATTAAAAAGCTGAGATATCACTTTGCCAGCAAAGGTCCATATAGTTAAAGTCATGGATTTTCCAGTAGTCATGTACAGATGTGAAAGTTGGACCATAAAGAAGGCTGAATGCCGAAGAACTGATGCTTTCCATCNAAACCTACACAGCATATTAAAAAGCTGAGATATCACTTTGCCAGCAAAGGTCCATATAGTTAAAGTCATGGATTTTCCAGTAGTCATGTACAGATGTGAAAGTTGGACCATAAAGAAGGCTGAATGCCGAAGAACTGATGCTTTCCATCTGTTGTGCTGGAGAAGACTCTTGAGAGTCCCTGGACGGCAAGGAGATCAAATCAGTAAATCCTAAAGGAAATCAACCCTTAAAATTCATTAGGACTGACGCTGAAGTGGAAGCTTCACTGGTTGGCCACTTAATGTGAAGAGCCAACTCACTAGCAAAGACCCTTGATGCTTGGAAAGACTGAAGGCAGGAGAAGGGGGTGACAGAGGATGAGATGGTAGGATGACATCACCAACTCAATAGACGAGTTTGAGCAAACTCCGGGAGACAGTGAAGCCTGCAGTGCTGCTGTCCATGGGGTCGCAAACAGTCAGACATGACTTAGCAACTGAACAACAATGGGTTGGCTATATTGACAAGCTTCCAAGCAAACCATCACCAGGTTGGCTTGGGTGGGGCTGTTCTCTGGGCCAGTGGGACATTAGATGAGAAAGGTGTCCTAAGTAATAGAACGAAGAGAAAGGGGAATAAGGGCAGTGTACAGGAACTCGAAGCCCTCACAGGTTTAGCTGCAAAGGCCATCCCTGGAAAACCTGGTGGTCCTTGGACCAGTTTCACTGTTTGCTAAGCTCTGGTAAGCCTGTAACAGGCCTAAAGACCAACAGAACATCCAACTTTGGAATAGAATCCTACCATTGAGTACAGAAACAAGCCATGTGACGTCTCATGATGATGTATAACGGAGACTGATAAGAAAAAAAAAGAAGAGTAATAATAAACTTAGCTAGGAGGCAAAAAATGAAGAACTAAAAAGCCTCTTGATGAAAGTGAAAGAGGAGAGTGAAAAAGTTGGCTTAAAGCTCAACATTCAGAAAACGAAGATCATGGCATCTGGTCCCATCACTTCATGGCAAATAGATGGGGAAACAGTGTCAGACTTCATTTTGGGGGGCTCCAAAATCACNCCAAATTTGCTGGCATATTGAGTGCAGCACTTTCACAGCATCATATTTTAGGATTTGAAATAGTTCAACCGGAGTTCCACCACCTCCACTAGCTTTGCTTGTAGTTTATTTCCTACCTTATTCTAAAAATAGTCAAGGTGCTTGATAGGATTTTAAAGCCAAGATACATTGGCAATTTAAAGAATCAATACTCCAGGAAGTAGAGCAGAAACTAACACAGTATTGTAAATCAACTATACTACAATAAAAAACTAATTTAAAAACACTCGGGAAATACTTAGCACCGATGTTCAATCTTTTCCTCATGTTAAGTTTTCAACAAGCAAAGTGTCAACAATACTTTGACTGAAATTTTGCTTTCCCGTCTTCCTTTCGACAATACAAAAATGAAGTCATCATAGGCAGTGATGGTTTATTAAAATCTTAGATGAGATTTAAAACTGCTAAAGCTTAAAAATGCAGTGTATTAATGCAATCCACACACGCATGCTCACTCGGTTGTGTCCAGCCCTGCAACCCCACGGACTGTAGCCCATCAGACATGTCTGTCCATACAGTTTCCCAGGCACGAATACTGGAGTTGGTTGCCGTTTCCCACTCCAGGGTATCTTCCTGACCCAGGGATTGAGTCTCCTTCATTTGCAGGTGGATTCTTTACCACTGAGCAATCTGGGAAGCCCATAATTTAGAAATTATCATTTAATGCAAGAGGGAAAATTTGGGGGCTGTTTTGTCACTTCTTAAAATCAAGCTGAATATAAAAACTCAAAGACATTAGATTTTATCTAGTTAAGTTCAATAAAAACATACAAATGCCTCTCTGGATTTTCAAGGAAACTAGTATGTTAGGAATTTTATCTAAAATATGAAAATGTATTTTTGGAAAGCAGCTGTCTCCTGTCCATTACTTCACCAAGTCATGCCTTCACGCTAACAAATCCAGGCCTTATACTCCTATCAAAGTGTGTTACACTAGTCCCTTTAAAACCGTAAAGCTCCACCTACCTTAAAGTGAAAGCCTAGGATGTGCAGGTTCACGTCCACATTTTCTCAGGCTAAAGACTTTCGGATGCAGCAACCAAGAAGGGATTCACGTTGGGGGGGGGAAGGGGAGGGAAAAGAGAGGGGAGCAAGACTTAGGCAGGGAAGGGAGGACAGAGCTCTAGTCTGGTTCCTTCTGTCCTCCTGCCTGGAAGACTGCGCAGAGAAAACAGACCACCAGGGATCCAAACAAGGCGCCCTGCATTTAGGAGGAACACCTGTAACAGGTTTCACGTTCCGTGTTGAGAATTTGGCCGTTGGAGGTGCTTTAAGTACACACCAGCTGAAGCGTTTCTGCTTCTCAACAAAATGACCACCTTTGAGAACAGAACTTAAAGAAATCCTGTTATCTACAAAAGGCAAAATGTATTTATATGTATGTTCATGAACTAGGGGAAGGGCTTGGACCCACTGAGAAGGTAAATGGCAATTCCTTGCATTAGACAACCAACTTAAAGAACTATCCTGTCTTACTGAATACAGTAGGTCATAAATTGTGTTCGAGTCTTCCACCCCATGCCCGCCATCATAGCTTTTATCTTCGTGAAGCATTTGCTCATTTTTCCAATAATCCAAAAAGTAGAAACTGATAGTAGTATATTAAGATCCATTTTGTTTTCCTTAGACTTCTGGGATATTGTAGTTAAAACTACCCGACCCCTTCCTTTTCTGCTAACATAGTGGCTTTCACAACTCAGACTACACCTGGGAATTAAAAGGACACGATTCAATATGTGGACCCCACCCCTTACCAGTCAAATTTTCCCAGGTACAGCCTTGAAATCACTTTCAGCCTTGAAAGTTGGGAGGAATGAATTCCACTTGTGACTCCGGGAGAAATTTAAGATTAAATTAAGATTTTTATCCCAGTGGCCAGTATGACTTAAGACACTGGCTGAGGGATTCTGGGAAATTTTATTTGTTCTTTGGTGAAAAACCTGTCCAGTGAAAAATGTCCCGTGACATTCCAAGGGCCATTTCTCACCAACCAAGCAGGGAAGCAGTGTAGAGCAAAGCCAGAATTCAGAAGCAGACAGCGATCAATTTTGTACTCTTGATGACACGACAAACCTTACATCAAATGCTGCCTGCCACCAGAAATACATGGGTTCAGTTCAACTCCCTTTCATTTGCAACCTGTGAGAGCTCTACATTACAAAGTTAACACATTGGCATGGTGAAATAAAGAAAAGGGTGGAATTTAATCTTTATTTACAGGACACTGCAAGATATGAAATTTCACATAGAAATAAGAAACCGATCAAGAGGAGAAGCTTCACACAGTATGTACAGTTTGGAACTGTTCAAGTATAGTTTTGTTGTAAAAAGTGCTACAGTAACAAACCACATTTAAAAAGAGTTCTTGGTAGAGAAACAGTAAGACAAACTTATACCAAACACAGGGCACCACAAACGGTGTTAAGCCTCGGGGGCGCCTAGAAGCTGAAGGTCCCGGCAGAGCCATCCTGCACCTGGAATGCATAGCCATCAGAGGTAGCTTCTGGCACAACATTTTGATCTTCCTCTTCCTGGAAGTATTTAAAAACAAAACAACAGAATCCCATAAATTTGGCACAGTTCTAAGAGGTAGCTGCCTAGCAATCTATATTTACACTTTTTTCTTTCATCTCAATTTATTTAAGCTGAAAACAAAAACAAAAACAAAACAGTTTACTCATTTCTCCCACCCTCAACCTCCGGCAACCACCCATCTATTCTATAAGCTGACATGTTGTTTGTCCCCGCCACCCCCAAACATCCCACATATGAGAGAAATCTTATGGTATGTGTCTTACTCTGGCTGACTCATTTCACTTAGCATAACACCTTAAGGTCTTCATTTGCATATTTCACCTTTAATCTTGAACCATATTTTAATCTCTCAAATAGTGGAGGGAGGGCTACTGAAGTTTGCCTGAGAGGGGAAGGTTCTGAATAGGTTAAGAAATGCTACTCTAATAGGGATGCAACTAGAGAGTATCACACTAAGTGAAGTCAGTCAGACAGACGCATCACTTCTATGTGGACTCTAAAATACAACACAAACGAACCCATTTACCCAACAGAAACACAGTCATGGACACAGAATAGATGGGAAGCTGCCAAGTGGGAGGAGACTGGGGGAAGAGATGGCACAGCAGGTCGAGGTTAGCAAATGTAAATTTTTATATAGAGAATGGATTAACAAGGTCCTACTGTATAGCAGAGAATTATATTCAATATCCTATGATAAACCACAATGGAAAAGAATATATGTATGTGTAACTGAATCACTTCACTGTATAGCAGTAATTAAACACATTATAAATCAACTGTACTTCAATAAAAGTTTATGGGACTTCCCTAGTGGTCCAGTGGTTAAGGATCTGCCTGCTAACGCAAGGGACATGGGTTCGATTCCTGGTCGGAGAAGACCCCATGTGCTGTGGGCAAAGAGCCCCATGAGCCACAACTACTGAAGCCCTTACGGTCTGGAGCCTGCGCTCCGCAACAAGAGGCCACCGCAATGAGAAGCCCGCACAGCGCAACTAGAGAATATCTTCCTCTCGCTACAACTAGAGAAAGTCCTTGCATAGCAACAAAGACCCATCACAGACAAAAGTAAGTTTCTTTTTAAAATGCTACTACAATAACAGAAAAAGAGATTTCCTTAACCTGTCACTTTTCAGTAGGGAAGAGGAAAACAGCCTATTAGGCCAGAGGATGGCTGTAGGGTTGGCCTACTTCTTCACCTCCTACACAAACTGACTCTCAAGATATTCTAAGATTCGTGAGGCTATTCATTCCAAAGTAAACTGGTGACTTTTTAATATTTCAAGTTAAGAGATGGTATTATTATCAAGCAAAACATTAGAGGAACAAACATGTATGTTATATGCAATAGCATACTTACACTGATATTTTACTACATCTATCAAGACTTATTGATAAAGTCTGAGGGAAAAATATCTTATGGGCATAACCTACCCAGCTATTAATATTACCAGTTTACTCACCTCTACAGAGAAATACTTCTCAATCAAGTTTAATGAAGCTTTGTACACAGACTCATTTTCATGGTTTTGTAGAGCTTCAATTTTGTCCAAACCTCCACATTCCTCAATCATTATACCAAGTTTCTCAGTTTCACCTAGTTTCTCAGCAGCCTGAAAAAAAGTCCAAGTTTAGAAGACTAAACTTTGAATGAACTCTTTTAATGAAGAAAACAATGTCTATGTTTGACTATCAACATATATCAGACAGAAATAAACACTTAGCAGTTCCTTCACAACCCTATGATATAAAACTCAACTTCACATTTTTTAACAATTCAAAGGAATCAGATCTGTACTTGCTCTTCGCAGCTACTTCTGTACCTTTCAGCCACGAAGATCTTACTATAGTTCTCAACCTTTTCTGTGTATCAAAATCACTTGGGTAACTTAAAAAATGACACTATATCCAGGCCCACTGGTCTGTGATGGGAATAGAAAATTACTGGTATAAAAACACCCCAAATAATCCCAAGGTGTATGGAAATCAAGCAAGAGAACCACTGTTCAAGGGTAATAACCTAAGGTATGTAAAAAGAAATTCCCCTAACTGGACTATTTGTTGATATCAAGAATCTATTAGGTATATATACAAATGATTATCTTGGCTAGCTATGTTTTTAAATTCCTCCTTTCAGGAGAGACATAAATATTTAAAAGTGAAATAACTGACTTGCTTCAAAATAGAATAAAAGGTAAGGGTGAGAGTCCCTTGGATTGCAAGGAGATCCAACCAGTCCATTCTGAAGATCAGCCCTGGGACTTCTTTGGAAGGAATGATGCTAAAGCTGAAACTCCAGTACTTTGGCCACCTGATGCTAAGAGTTGACTCACTGGAAAAGAGTCTGATGCTGGGAGGGATTGGGGGCAGGAGGAGGAGGGGACGACAAGAGGATGAGATGGCTGGATGGCATCATTGACTCGATGGACTTGAGTCTGAGTGAACTCTGGGAGTTGGTGATGCACAGGGAGGCTTGGCGTGCTGAGATTCATGGGGTCGAAAAGAGTCGGACACGACTGAGTGACTGAACTGAACTGACTGAAGGGTGAGGAGAAAGAGAGGCCAAATGTTGACAAATTATTTAAGCTAGGTGACACATACATTAGGGATCATTACTATAAACTCAACTTTGGTATGTAAAAATTTCCATACTCAGAAGTTTAAAGTTGTTGCATGGGACCTACCAACCATTAAATATTACTATCAAGTGCCATGTGTTATCACACTTTGATCAATTGGGAATGGAACCAAAAGAAAAATACAATTAACCAGGTCATTCAAATTTAATTCCACCAAAGTTTAGTATGAAATTAGGGGAATTAAAGTTTGACAAAATAAATGTGTATGAACAGCATTCATCTACCTACCTGGCCTCAATTCAGGTCACATCACACATTTGTCATCTCCTTTATCTCTCTCATAAGCCTCTGCCACATCTTTTATCAAGAGTGTGGCCCACATAAACAGGTTTTCTGATTCTGCGGTGAACTGAGTAAATTTAGCTGCCCCTCACTTCGTCATCTAAATAGTAAACCAATTATCGAGTCCAAATTCAAACAAATGCTGTCTTGTTAAGCCTTACCCGAAAGATATTTGAAACGGCATCCAGAATAACCAGAACAATTTTGGTATCTTTTGCAGTTAGGAGGTTCATCAACGGCTCTATTATGCCACAATGAACAAGGTACACGATCTGCTCAACAGTTCCGCCACTTGTATAATTGTTCACAGCCCATGCGGCTTCCTTTTGTGTCTTAAAGTCTGCCTAATTAACATAAAGAAACAGGTTTATTTTAGAATGGTCATAAAAATAAGATTCCAAAACTACTGTTTTAGAAGAAAGTGATTAAGACTTCCAATTGGTTCTATCCAAGCTAAAGTAAAAAGGCTACTATTATTTAGCAAAGGACTGTTAAATAGAACCCAGCATTAGTACATTAAGAATCTTAAGAAGTACAACTCTACCAAGTGCCTGCCCATTTAAGTCCTAAGGCTATAGTACCTTTGAGAGAAGGCCAACAAGGAATGGGACTAATCCATGATTCACAACTTGCTGTATCTGGTCCTGGCGGCCAGCTGTAATGTTTGACATTGTCCATGTAGCTTCCTTCTGAATATTAGTTTTGGAGTTTGTCAGCAGGCTGGGAAACACGGCAAGTGCTCCCGCATCTATTACAACCTGTGTTTGTTCATCTGTCCCAGTGACAATATTTCCTATGGCTCTGAGCGCAGGAGTCTGAAAGGAAAAAAAAGTTGATGCTGGCAGTTATCTTTTATCTATTCCAGCACTACTCAAAATCTCTACACCCTAAAACTTTTGACAGGTAAGTGGCTCATTATGGCTCAATATGTCAATATTAGTACCAACTGATTGTACTCCTTATACTTTATATTCTCATTTGAAAATCAACTTACCACAATTGGCAATTCAGTAGCTCCTAAAAGCTTCACAAGTTGGGGTACAACCCCAGTTTTCACAACCATTTCAATCCGTTCATTTGGACCATCAGTAAGGTAGGAAATAGCCCAGCAGGTATCAGCCAATACTTCTGGATCGTCGTGATGCAGAAGACGAACTAAAGTAGGAAGAATCTGCTCAATAGCCTCTAAAGGGGGTGCAGGATTCTTGTTGCGACAAAGATTTGAAAGCGTCCAGGTAAGATTACGTAAGTAACCACACTGAGGGGAAAAGAAAAACGCAATGAAGTGCCGTTTTTTAAGGGGGGTAGGAAAATGAGAATCAGTGAGAAACGTGACTTATGCTAAGTAACTTACTGCTAGAGACGACATATCAGGCACAGCCAGAAGTGCCAAGAGCGGATCAACTGCACCATACTTGATAACCAGGTCTCGGAAAACGGAACCATCACCTTTAAAAAAAAAAAGAAGGCGGCTGAGTCAACCACGACCACCTGTCTAGCGCCATTAATTTCCGTGACCGAGTACACCAACGTCTTGACGCAACAAACACACTAAGACACTTATGCCAACCTCAGTATGACTGGAGACATTCAGTCAATTTCAAATCCAAGTACCTGCAATGTTTCCTAGAGCCCACACAGCTTGTTCACTGATGTGAGCGTGGGGAGATGCCAACAGAGAGATGAATGCTGGGATAGCACCTCCGTCTACCACAGCCTTGGTCTGTTCTGAAGTCCCAGAAGCAATATTAGTGAGGGCCCAAGCAGATTCGAACTGAATGGGACTACAATCTGTTCTTCCCAAGAAGGACACAAATTTTGGAATCAAACCAGCCCGGATTATGTTGTCAATAGGGGGCTGTTTTTCCCTAGAGAGCAGTTTCCTATGGGTAAGCAAAAAGAGAAACAAAAGTTGAAGGTGATTAACCAAACAAGTTCATACCGGAGGGAAAAACACCACCATAACAATTTAAAATGCCAACTAGAGACCAAACAAGTTCATATAAAAAACACAATTTAAAATGCATCTTAATCTAAGAGTTTAGAACTTTAACCTTTTACAGTGAAGACTAAATGCTGAGATATCCTAGAATTTAAGAGAAGCTGAGCAGACTTTTTCCAAAACTGAAATATTACCAATGATGCAGAACCCTACCACTTTTTAAAAACTCTGACATACGACAGCATCACAGTCCATTAATCTGCATTACTCTGGCCAGTGGTGGGGACACACACGTTTCCCCTTATCTTCTGCCAACTGGACCTGCTTCTCCCCACACTGTGAGGCTACAGAGATCATCAATCCTTATATTATGGATGTCATAGATAGTTGTGTATGGTGGGTGGGAAGAGTCTAATAAATAGAATATATTTATTTCTAAATGGATGAACCATTCTAAATCAATGTGCTAATCCCAGTTAGGGAATAATTCCTCCTTTCCCTAACACTGACTTGAAATGCCAGTGACAAGAAAACATTTCTTAAGTACATCAAAAAGTTATCACTGGAGGTAGATGTAATTTTAGGCAACTATAGGAAATTTTAGATTAGGAAAGAGTATAATGAAAATTGGCCTAGGCCTGGCTTAACCTTTACTCTCTGCACCACCTGCCATCGCTTTCCCACCAAAAAATGTAAAAAGGCTGATTTCTTACTTTACTCATGCTATAGAAGACAAGACTTACCTAGCAGCTTGAGTAGCTTGGAGCTGGCTTTCCAAATTGTTACTATTTATGCCTTTGACAATATCGTCAACAGACCAATTTACAGTGCCCTACAAGAACAGGGAAATTAATTTTCAAATTATCATTTTTAAGATTAAATATAACGCAATCCCAACACGAAGACATTTCTATGTTTATAATCAGTTACTAAAGTTGAGTCCCACATTTAAATTCACCTGTTAAATATTCATTATTTAATATATAGAAAAATCCTCAAATTTGGTGTCATGACTAAATGATGTCTTAAGTGATGGAGTATCCCAGCATCTAGTCACTAAAAAAAAGTAGCTGTGAATAAGTTTAAAAAAAGGAACTAGAGCACTGTGAAGGTTATTCCTACACTAGTCTCAATCACTTGTATTCAGATATGCTTTTAGGGGAAAAGGGATAGAGTAAGAGGCAATGTGCTGGGAATCTGCAAAGCTAAAGCTGTTATCCATGCATTTCCCCACCGGTTTATCTAGTGTTTATGCACACAAACATTACCGGTAGTAACTACAGATTGAAGTTAACTGTAGCGTTTGAGAACCAAGCTACAGTTAACTCAGAAAGACAGTATCACATTCTCCCTAAAACCTTACAACAAGGACAATGTAAAATCTAAACAACCAATATAATAAATGATTATATATATAAAACACTGTACATAGCATTATACAGAATTTACTCTCCATTTGTGGTGCAGAATGGGGTGCTACAGGAATTCTGGGAAGGGAGCATTTTTTCCTGTTAGGATGACTTAGAAGTGCTATAAAGAAAAGATGGGATTTGAGTATAAAACTCGAAAAACAGAACACAGGTGGAATTCGATGGGGGTGGTTGGGAGGGAGAACCCTGACAAAATGAGGGAGAACTGAAGAAAAGCATAATGTGGGGGGAAAAGGCAGGAAATTGCCCAATATTTTTAAAAGATGAAAGATAATAGTCCACAGAGTCGCAAAGAGTTGGACACAACTGAGCAACTTTCACTTAATCATTCGCTTCTGATAAAATCATGAAGTCTCCAAGAGTAGAACTCTAGGATGGGTCTAATTTCCAAAAAACCTTTAAAAAAGGATTTAAAGTTTCTAAGATGTTTTAAGCAGTATTTTAAGAAAACTTTTAGGTAAACGTATGTGGCACAGAAAGAAAATCAAGAGACAGCTGAGGAAAAAGACCTGAAAAGTTGATGACAAGTACAAAAAAAGAGAGGGAAGGAGGGAGGAAGGGAAAGGGAGAGAAAGAAAAAAAAAGGCAGAAAAAAAAGTTGGTTCTGGACATACTAACTTTCACTGAACACTTGAATGGCCAACTCAAAGTAAAAGCTGGCAACTGAAAAAGCAGGGAAACTTGAAGGGGAGATCAGAGCTAAAGACAACCTTGGAATCAGCTTCCACAGATTACAGAGGATGGGGCGGTGGGGGATAACCCATCAGAATTACTGACCAGGAGCACACAAAAACAGATCTTCACATTTGACAGTTAAAACCCACAAAGCTAAGACATGTTATTTAAATATCTCAGAAAGGACTCATATTGATTTTCTGGGTTTACCATAATTCATAAGCTAAAATATCCTCACCTGGTTGTTGCGGTTTTCCTGCAGTGGAGAAGTAGCATCATCAGGAAAAGAGCTGACATTTCTCCTTTTCAGCATCTGGTCATCCTTCTTAGCTTTCCTTAGCTCCACATTAACTTCTATTCGGCGCCGCCTCATTTCCTTGAGAGAAGATAACATATCATCTCACCTATTACATCCGTGTTAGTTGCCAAGTGAGGACAATTTTTCAAATTGACTCAAAGTATTTGACGTCCAAATACATTCCCATTTAAAAAATACTAGGAAAACAACAGAAAGTACTCACTGTACTATCTTTCCCCTTGTTCTTGAATCTGTTAAGGCGGGGAGCTGGTGAATTAGCATTCTCATTGGTGGACATGATTATGAGACAAAGGAAGAAATCTGCAAGATAAGGGAGAGAAAAAAAAAATTCCTTTTTATCACTTTGTTTGGCAAAAACATAAGCATTAAGGGAATTATCAAATACACGTTCAATTCGTATTTTCATACTAGAGGAGGAAATTCCTTTTCCAGCACTATGGAACATGAGTTTTGGCCAAACTAGATTTGGCCCCTCCCCTCTGAAGGGCTGAGGCTTCCAGGAGCAGTACTGTCCATCAGAAATAATGCAAGCTGTATAAATTTAAGCTTCCTAGTAGCCACGATTGTTAAAAGCAAAAGGAACAAATGAAATTAACTTCAATAATATATTTTATTTACTCCAATATCTATTTTCTCATTTCAACACATTACATCAAAAAATTACTGAACTATTTTGCATTCTTTTCTCATACTAATTCTTCAAGATCTTGCAGGTACTTTAAGCTTACAGCATTAACTCAATTTAGACCAGCCACACGCGTTTGATGACTACCACACTGCACAGCGTGGCTCTAGACTCTGTATAGGATCCATGAATAGTTAACTGAAGACAACGAACGGGAAATAAGGTTACAGTTAAAATCTATGTCGTACGGGCCACAAACTCCGATCTGGAGGCTCTGCTGCCGCTGCTAGGTCGCTTCAGTCGTGTCCGACTCTGTGCGACCCCAAGGACGGCAACCCACCAGGCTCCCCCGTCCCTGGGATTCTCCAGGCAAGAACACTGGAGTGGGTTGCCATTTCCTTCTCCAATGCATGAAAGTGAAAGTGAAGTCGCCCAGTCATGTCCGACTTTCAGCGACCCCGTGGACTGCAGCCCACCAGGCTCCTCCGTCCATGGTATTTTCCAAGCAGGAGTACTGGAGTGGGGTGCCATTGCCTTCTCCGAGGCTCTACTGGCTTTAAATGGCCCAAACAGATACATTCTGCACGTTTGAAAATTTTTAAAAATCTGATTCGTCTTTAACATTGTGTAAACTTTCATAAAATTTCCTGCCCACCCTGAACACCTGCGACGCAGTTCAGCATCTCGCACATTTTCATTTCCAGAAATTCTCAGTGAATGCACTAAATCAGGCTGTATCAGCTGCGTTCCACTCAAACTCACCTACTTAAGAGCAATCTCCTAAAATATCACAAAAGTCCTCCTTCAAAGCGGCTATCTTTAATTCCATTCTGTTCTTTTACGAAATCGTGACACAGCCAACCCAGGGCCTACAAATTAAGAGATAGCACTTCCAACTGCCACCTCCATCTCCAGTCCCCTCCTGGGGTCAGCTAGCGACAAATTTTGAGCTCTGTACCCCGGTCGCCCTGCACAGATTTCCGGGCTGTGTGCCGCCGTCTCCCTTCACTGATGTTTNGCGGGAACCCGTGGAGGAGGAGCCAGAGGCGCCGGGCCCCCTACCGAGGCTTTCGTCCTCGGGCCTGACTCTAATTCTTACTCAAAGGCGATTGCAGCGGTTCGCAAGGCCTCGGGCACTAAAGCCCATGCACTCGCATCCACAGTGAAACACCCGTTTCGTCAACGAACTACGCCCCCGAGGCCTCATCGACCAGAGAGGCCAAAGCCTGGCCGGGCGTCTACCCCGGGACTCCCCTCCCGTCTCCAGCAATCCGCGAGCGGCCTAAGGACCAGCCTTTGCCGCTCCAGCTGCACTACGACCTCAGTTCGTACCTACACAGCAGGCTCAAGCGTCCACCGAAGGTGGTGCGCGGCGCACAAGCTGCGGGATGTACTGCCTCTAAACGTCCACCACGGTCAGCCCGAGGACGGTGTGGCTCGTGCAGCCGGCCGGCGCAATTTAAATTTCCCGGTGGCTCCGCATTCCGATTGGCTGGTTCGAGCTTACGCTATACGCCCATTGGTGGATTTGAAAAACACGTTAGCTGGGGAGGGGGTCAGAGGGCCCCGAAGAAGATAGGATAGCATCGCGAGATAAGGGAGCGGCCGCGCGATCCCCGAGAGCCTTGCAGTTCGAAGAAAAACTCCAGATCCCGGCATGCAGAGCGCAGGGCCGGTTCCCTGTCTATCTTGGTCGGAGGGTTAGATCTTTGCATGGGTTTACCGCTGTGTGGTGGCTGGTCGTTTTCCTGAGTGTTTGCCTTAACTAAGTACCACAAATGACTCCCAAAATAATTCTCTTTAAAAATCTTAATAAAGAAATATATTGCTATGCATTTTTCCTGATAGGACTCAGAAAGAACTTGGCCGGGGTCTCTGGACATCAAGGAGGGGAGGGATATGTGATGCATTTTTTAGTTACTGTTTTTAACTGTGTCATAAAAGACTACGTAGAAGGCAGAACTATGTTAACAAAAGCTTTATTAATGCCTGCTTCTCCAGTCTTATTTTTAATAATTTCAAATACAAAAGAACTGCAAATCTTTATCCATATTTGTTAATTTACTATTTTGAAGTATATATATATATATGTATACACACATGCGTGTGTACCTCTATTTATATATACATGGCTTTTACATATTAATTTTTGAATCATTTGAGAGTAAGTTTGAGAAATCATGTCTGTTTACCCCTAAATATTTCAGCTTGTATGTTGTAAGAATAAGGACATTCTGTTATATTACCACACCATAATCATCTAATTCAAGACAATTGAACTTATATGCGATTATTTATTTATAGTCTGTGCTCAAATCATCAATTGTTAATGATCTATGCTATATTTTATAAATTTCAAATAAAATTTTTGCATTTTCTTGTAATTTAATAAAACCATCAGTGATAGTTATCAGAACCTCAGGATTATGGTCCACTTTCTTTTCGCAGCTTTTCTGTATCCTGAGAAGGGTATTTTTAAGAAAAGCTGTATTGGCTTTTTCTTTTTTTTTTTTTTTTTAAACTATGATTCAAACAATGAACTTTCTCCCTCCTGCAGGGATTTTTGCCAGCCTCACTCATTGTGTAACAGTAATGGGAGTCATGGAGGTTCATTCTACTCCCACATAACCAATCAGCATAATCTTACCCCCCCTAAATGCACAAGGTTGTAGGATTTCACCTCTAAACCAGTCACTACATAGCATTCTCTAGGCTACTGTGAATGGTTCAGGGGCAGTCATATGACCTAAATTCATTCGGTTGAGAAGTCCTATGCCTTTTGTTTAATGATGCGAGGTAGGAAAGCAGGCTCTGTTCTCAACTGAGAGATGTCAATCCTAGAAATCCAGTAAGACAATTGGACAGAAATCGTGAAAACTTTGATCAATATCCTGCCTCATCTCAAAAGGCTGCAATTATATGACTTTGCAAATACATCATCCAGTACACTTCCTTTGTTGTTTAAGCTATAGTAGGTCTTCTTTTGCTTACAAATACATATTGGGTACTATGTGCCCAGAAGTGTTCTAGGTTTTTTATCTTTGTGAATACATTTAATCTTCACAACTCTGTGAGGTAGCATTATTATCTGTTCCCTTTCACAGAAGAGAAGATTGGGTGGTTAAGTAACTTGTCCACATTCACATAGGAGTAAATGGTAGAGACAGGACTCAAACCCAGGCCCTGTCCTTCCAGGATCCATGCTCTCTGACCACTATTCTGTACTTGCACCGGCAAACAAACTAAAACAGAAGTAAACTGTCAACAGTGAAAGTTGCCTTTGACAGATACCTTGCCCTGGGAAAGCACAGACCCCACCCCATCAAATCTTCCTATTGTAGTTGGGATGAAGATTCAGGAGAGGGCCTAGTGTAGCCTAAACCAATCCCATTCCATCCCCCAGACACAAGAATTGCTTTGCTGATGAAGATGTAACAGAATACAGTAAAATATTTACTGAGACTTTTGTGAGATATCCCCTCTCTTCCAATGGACTGTGTGCTATGATGATGTGAGCCTGAGAATGAAGCTGAACCAGAGAAGCAAACTCAAGTGTGGCCAAGTCTGAATAACCATAGTCTGTCAGTCATTCTTTCAAGTAAGAACTGTGTTCCATCAAAAAGGCAACCAGTTTAGCCCGCAACTCAAACACTTCACAAAATGTTTCCTCAAGAGACACTCACTGAATTTTGGTTATCTGGTAGAAGTGATTTATGCATACTTCCCATTTTGTTGCATAAAATCTTAAAAACATGTATTCAAGGGTTGGGATTTAAATTAATAATTCTTATAGTGTCACCTCTTCCAACAACACAAGAGAAGGCTCTACACATGGACATCACCAGATGGTCAATACCAAAATCAGACTAATTATATTCTTTGCAGCCAAAGATGGAGAAGCTCTATACAGTCAGCAAAAACAAGACCGGGAGCTGACTGTGGCTCAGATCAACTCCTTGTTGCCAAATTCAGACTTAAATTGAAGAAACTAGGGAAAACCACTAGACCATTCAGGTATGACCTAAATCAAATCCCTTACGATTATATAGTGGAAGTGAGAAATAGATTCAGGGGATTAGATATGATAGAGTGCCTGAAGAACTATGGACAGAGGTTCGTGACACTGTACAGGAGGCAGGGATAAAGACCATCCCCAAGAAAAAGAAATGCAAAAAGGCAAAATGGTTGTTTGAGGAGGGCTTCAAATAGTTGTGAAAAGAAGAGAAGCTAAAGGCAAAGGAGAAAAGGAGAGATATACCCATTTGAATGCAGAGTTACAAAGAATAGCAAGGAGAGATAAGAAAGCCTTCCTCAGTGATCAGTGCAAAGAAACAGAAGAAAACAATAGAATGGAAAAGACTAGAGATCTCTTCAAGAAAATTAAGAGATACCAAAATCAGAGATTCCATGCAAAGATGGGCACAATAAAGGACAGAAATGGTATGGACCTAACAGAAGCAGAAGATATTAAGAGGTGGCAAGAATACACAGAACTATACAAAAAAGATCTTCATGACCCAGATAACCACAATGGTGTGATCACTCACCTAGAGCCATACAACCTGAAATGCAGTCAAGTGGGCCCTGATGCTTCCTAGAAGCATCACTACGAACAAAGCTAGTGGAGGTGGTGGAACTCCAGTTGAGCTATTTCAAATCCTAAAAGATAATGCTATGAAAGTGCTGCACTCAATATGCCAGCAAATTTGAAAAACTCAGCAGTGACCACAGGACTGGAAAAGGTCAGTTTTCNGGGGTCAGCTGAGTGTGGGTCCCGCCTTATGAACCCCCGCCCACCCCAGGTGACTCTCAGGCAACTCCCTGGATGTTTGTTGAGTGAGGACTTGAGTGAATCCGGGCCCCTGGTCGGGGATGGAAGGGTTTTGTCCTCGATGTAGGAGTTTGTCCCACTGGAGGGCCTAAAAGCCAGGGAGGGAAGCCCGAGCGCCTGGAGGGGAGTCCTTCCTGGTCTGAGTGGCACGGCTCCGGGGGCGGCAGGACAGAAGGGCAACAGCCCTACTCTACAGGTGAGGCAAGGGGCCCCCCAAAGCCGGCGGGAAAGCCACAGCACCAGGGGCCAGTTCCCCAGCCGCCAGTGCTGAGTGCGGGAGGCAGAGACAGAGCCAGCTGGGCTGGACCAGGGTCCTGGCTTGGGGGTGGGGCGAGGGAGCTGAGCCCAGGGGTCATGGGGGCGCACTCCCACGCCTCTCCCCTGAGGCCTCAGGGTCCCATCCTGGTTCCTCCAGCCCTCCTCCTGTGCCTGGGGAGGGGGCCCCTAGACATCAGCGGAGACAGGGAGCAGGGGTCCCCTCTGGCTGAACGGGGCAAGGAAGGAACTGGGGAGGCTTCACCCCCAGAGGGAGGAGCCCCCGCTTCCCTCCCGTGCTTCCTCCGAGTCTGNGTGCCTGGGGAGGGGGCCCCTAGACATCAGCGGAGACAGGGAGCAGGGGTCCCCTCTGGCTGAACGGGGCAAGGAAGGAACTGGGGAGGCTTCACCCCCAGAGGGAGGAGCCCCCGCTTCCCTCCCGTGCTTCCTCCGAGTCTGTGGGCTTGCTGCATAAACAGCTGCCCCCCACCAATCCAGCCTCCACCCCAGGGCCCAGCAAACAGCGCCCCCGCCCCAGGGTTCCTGCGAACGCTTGGCGGTGACACCCTGGCCTCAGAGGGGCTTGTCCTGCTGTGCTCAGAACTGGGGTGGCCCCGTGTCTGTCCAGAGTCAGGGTGGAAGGGGGGTCCCCTTGAGTGGCTGAGCTGGAGACGGATGGACGTGAAGCATTCCCATTCTCCAAATGGACACAACCCTGGATCCGTGAAGCAGGATTCCAGGGAGTCGAGGAGGCCGAAGGTGACTCCTCCTTTTGCTCAGAGAAATTGGGGACGGGGAAGGACATGACCTGGGGAGCGCTCGGCGGGGTCACTGGAATGGGGGCGGCTTCTTAAAGGCCAATCTTGGACCAACGCAGGGCCAGTGGGCCTCAGGCAGGGCGGGCAAGGCTGGGGACCAGCCCCCCGGACCCTGGTTTGAGGCTGAGCTTTCTCCTTCCGGAACAGGCGCCGCGGAAAGGACCGAGGGGCGCCAGGCACAGGCACTTCCCTTTGGCGACACGGTGACACGGGGCTGGCGCGCCTGGGACTTCGCGGAGGGGAGCGAGTGCGGGCCTGCGCCCCGGGCCGAGAGAATCGTCGGAGGGGACGGGGCAGGTGGCCTGAGCGGACGCGGGAGCCGGGAGCGTGGAGGGCGCGCGGGGGGCGCCGGCCCCNATGTTTTTTCTTTATCTTTTTGTTGTTGTTTTTGTTGCATTCTGAAAACATCACAGTTCCAAAGCTGCAGGATTTTTTTTTTTTTTTAACTTTTTGGCTACAGCACGGCATGTGGGGTCTTAGTTCCCTGACCAAGGATCGAACCCAAGCTCACTGCATTGGGAGCATGGAGTCTCAACCAGTGGACCACCAGGGAAGTCCCTCATCTGTGGCTTTTGAGGAAAAGGACTTCACCCACTGGTGGGAGTGGTCACATCTGTGCAGGTCTCAGGGACAGAGTTGGCCAGTCCTCATAGAAGTGCAAGCGGAGCTTCTGTTTGGTGGGCTGAGATGGAAGCATAGAACAGGAAGAAGGAGGACGCATATACACATGCACATCTCAGGCACACCTGGAAATTAGGTGGCTGCACCTGGTCTCACTGGAGAACAGCCTAACCCCCATATCCTGCTCACTTTTCTCACCTGACGGGCCTCTAAAGGTGGTGCAGGGACCAGAGGAGGCATGTGCATGGCATTCACCCCAAAGACTCCTGCCCTGGGAAGGGGCTGAGGGCTCACTGGGTCTGGTTAGACTAGAGTCACCCCTAGGTGGGGGCGGCACACCATCAGCCACCCAGCCATCAGTCTGAACTGATCTCCTGTGCTTATTCTGGAAATTAGAGCCACAGGTGTTATCAAGCGTGGAGGAAAAAGATCCTTTCTGAGGAAGTGATGGATGGAGGCGCTAGACAGGTGGGCAGGGAGTGTCACAGTCTGTTTGCCAGGTTTCCCAAAGAGGGAAGGACCTCAGCCATGGGACCAGTGCCTTTCTTCTTCTCATCAGTGTTGGTTCAGGAGACCCTTTCCCAGCCATGGTTTCTCAGCCAGGACTTGGGAGCACTTCGGCCCATCTCAGAATATAAGCCAAGGCTAGCATTATGCGTCCGTTCTTGCTTGTCTGATCCAGAACTAAGCTGGACTTGGCTGTGACCTCATTCCCAGGTTGTCCAGTCAGACTATTAGTAAAACAATAAATGAAGTAAGTTTTCACAAAAATATAGAAATATATTACAAACATGTTTATAATACCAATAATTCATAGAGTGTTTATTAATGCCAGGCCCCAGGTCTTTTCATTTAACCTTTACAACAGCCCTATGAAACTCAATTTAGAGTTAAGGACATTGAAGCACAGAGAACAATTATAATAGCAAAGAGCTCGTTAGATGACTTGCCAAAGTCACTACATAACAGATATCAGCGCCAGGATCCGATCCTGAATTAGGTCCCAAAGTTCAGAGTTTTATGTTCATAATGCTACTGCGCTAACGGATGCAGAATTGGCCGGGTCACTCTGATAGAGCCAGGATTCAAAGCAAGGCCCCATCCTCAGCCACGGCTCTGCCCCCTGCATGACGCAAATCCAGGCTCACCCTCGGAAGGCTGTTTCAGTCCCAGCCAAGCATGGTGGTGGGGCTGTGCACACTTCAGAGGTGGTGCATGAGGAAAAGGGGTGGTTCTACCTCAAGAAGAAAAGAGGAAATATTAATACTTCCAGGCTTGCTCAAAGACTCTATTCTGTGGAGGCCCAGGCCCTGGCCTTCATTCTGGCCATCTTTCCTGCAGGCTGGCAGCAAATGCTGTTGTGACACAGCCAGCCAGACTGGCCTTGGACCTGTGACCCCCAGTGGCCAGGACTCCACAGACACATGGTCTAAGTCAGTGTCATTAGTTTTGTTTGCTGCTCTTAGGCAACTTTTGATGGAGACTGAAGTAGAAATGGAGGAGGGCACTGGGGAGAACAGTGGCTCATCATTTGGCAGATGCCAGCTGGCCACTGTCTCTGAGCCCAGTTGGTTGCTGGGGTACAGCCATGATTGTGTGAATATTGTCTTTATCCCAAGAGGAAGGAGAGAGTATGTGTAGGGGTGAGGCCAGAGGGTGTGAGCATATACACAAATGATAGAAGTTAGACCCCAAATTGACATCGTTGATGTTGATGTAGATAGTGGAGCTACCACCTGTGGGCAGATTAAACCACTGGCCCTTAATTTATACATAGCTATCAGTTCAGGTGGACTTCTCCAGTGGTAAAAAACAAACAAACAAAAACACTCTGCCAAAGTAGTAGACATAAGAGACACAGATTCGATCCCTGGGTCGGGAAGATCCCCTGGAAAAGGAAGTGGCACTCCAGTATTCTTGCCTGGAGAATCCCATGGACAGAGGAGCCTGGTGGGCTACAGTCCATGAGGTCTCNGGTCATAGCTTTTCTTCCAAGGAGCAAGTGTCTTAATTTCATGGCTGTAGTCACCATCTGCAGTGATTTATACCAATGTTGATTTCTTAATTGTGACATGGTACTGTAAGATGGTAGTGTTAGGGGAAACTGACTGAAGGGTATATGGGAGCCCTCTTTGCAACCTTTATGAAATTATTAACATTAAATCTGAAATTATTCCAAAATTAAACATTTATTCAAGAAAAAAAGCGAAACAATCAATGGGAAAATTTAGCTGATACCTTTACTACCACCACCCCTCTCCCCCTTTTAAGATTAGCAAGATGGTGCTAAATTTAAAAGCCAGAACAGACTAACAAATGAATAAGCCCAGGGCATGATTTCCAGCTCCATTTCTGGTGCCTCAGAGTTGGTGGCCACATTAGGTCCTTGCTACAGTAGGGGCTCAAAAAATTAGAATTGCCTTGTCTCCACTTTCCACCTGTGGGCAGCATCTGGGGACAACGGACAGCGACAGTCTCCCTGGCCCCAAGGCAAGATTGCTGTCATACACGACCCTCAGCCTGAGGGCTGGGCAAGACTAACTCCTCACAGGCTCTCCATGCTTTGGGCTTCTGACTGGCCTGCTCAGGCCTCCAGCGAGCTCACCCGACTCCCCCACCTCCTCCAACCTCTCCTCTCAGCCCCGGGCCTTCTCTCTGGCAGGCGTTTTTGTGACTCACTCACCATAGTTCATCCCAGCTGAAGTCAATGCCTGCCGAACACCTCGGATTCAAGTCATTCAATGCAAGTTCCACGTTTTCGCCTTCCCTCACCTCCACCATCTCCCCCATTTCTTCCCTCTTCTGTCTCACGTGGAGAGGATATCCCTCCTCCAGTCCCAGGCCATTCCCTCCCTCTGCTTTATCTTTGAAACGCTCTCTCCTCAGGAAACTGGTATGATACTTAGAGTGAAAAAAACAAAGTGTTAGTGAGGTCTAACTCTTTGCGACCCCATGGACTGTATAGCCCACCAGGCTCCTCTGTCCATGGAATTCTCCAGGCAAGAGTACTGGTGACATGAAAGTGAAAGTCGCTCAGTCGTGTCCGACTCTTTGCAACCCCATGGACTATACAGTCCATGGACTTCTCCAGGCCAGAATACTGGAATGGGACCCATTCCCTTCTCCAGGGGATCTTCCCAACCCCGGTTCAATCCCTGGGTCTCCTGCATGACAAACAGATTCTTTACAGTCGGAAGCACCACACTTAGTAAACATTTAAAAAGTGTAAGCCCAGTAATCCCCTCCACCTTGTCTATATCTTTAGTTTCCTTCTCCTGGCTTTCTTTGAGCCCCCGAACATTCTACAGTTTCTCTGTTCCTTAAAAGCCCACCCTTGGTCCTGGGCACCTGGCAGACTCGTGGCACCTTGGCACCTCCTGCCACGCAGCCAAGCCGCCTCAGGGCTGCTCCTGCACCCCCAGGGTTTCCTTCCTTCCACCTGGCATGTACTCCTTGCTCCTTGCTGGACACACTCCTCCTGGATACTGACCTCCGAACTGGCAAGTTTAAGAGATACCTTTCACTCCTTCTCTTGCTCGACTTTGCTCTGAAGTCTGAAACTCTTGGCCAGTTCCTTCCTGAAACAAACCATTTTTTCACAGGCTTCCAGAAAAATCTTCTTTTTCTCAGTTCTCCAATCAGCTTCTCAGTCTCCTTTGCTGGTTTCCTCTTGTTTCTAACAATGAAAACAAACCAGCCCAACCTGAGCAAACCAAAAGAGAACTCATTGGAACGCCATGGGGAAGGGGGGTGCTTACTAAATGGGGGTGGGAAAAACTGGAGGACCAGTTGTGGAGGCCAGCAAGAATCAAAGGACACACAAAAGGNTTCTAGCTTCATTAATCTTTTCTCTCAAGACTTTAAAGACACTATTCAATTTTTTCTATTCTTCCTTTTAATTAATTCATTATTTTAATTGGAGGATAACTGGTTTACAATAATGTGATGATTTTTCCCATACTCATCTATTCTTAAAATGCGAAGTCTACAGGAGGTGTCAATCCTTCTTTGCAGGCAATTTGCAAGTGTATACTTCTTCTCAGGAATGGTTTTAAGATTTTCCCTTTATACTTATAGTTGATGTTCTACAATTTCATCCCACTGTATGAGGTAGGAAGATTTTTGATTTTTTTTCCACTCTAAGAATGTATATTTCGATTTTGGAACATCTGAAGGCGTTGTCTCTTGAAAATTGCCTCCACCTTCTACCTCTCACTTTGTATTTCCTGTCTCTGGAACTTCTGCCAAATGTGTGGTGCAGTATCTCGTTTTACATTCCACATCTATCTCTCTGTACTGCATTTGGAGTGATTTCCTAAAGTCTGCTTTCCAATTTCTTAATCCTCTGTTCATCTATTTTTAGTCTACTGCTTAACAAGTCTATTGATATTTTTGTTTTGATGCTTCTATTTTTCATTTTTAGGATTTCTATTTGGTTCTCTTTTAATCCATCAATTCTTTTCCAGATTTGGGCAAAAAACAGTTTAGTTCCTCACTTTACACTAAAATAATCTAGATGGCTTTACAGCATTACAGAAAAAGAAATTAAAACAAAAAAANGCCATCATTGCCACTTGTCATGCAGCTAGACTTGCAAAAAGTGCCTCTGATGGCTTTCATCATCCCAGGGTCACTTGCTCCAGAATCAAGCTTCCCTGGAAAAGCATACAATTGGCCCAACTTTCTCCTGTTGATTCATGGGGCCACAGAGGAATCACCCTCCCACCAATTCTTCTCATTAAGGGGAAGAGGTAATTTCTTAAAAAGAGGCTTGCATACTAACTAGCCACACAAAACATCGGCACCTTTCCTCAGCACAAACGTTGTTTATTTTATTTTGCGTATTCCATAGTGATTGTTGCATTGTCACTGTTGATTTTAGGTGATGAAGACTGTTGGTTTGTTTTTTTTTCCTCTCATTGAATTTGGTTTTAATGAGTCTCAAAATTCTCTGACAAATTTTTGGTCCAGTTGTTGCCATTTAAAAGATTTTAAGAACTAATAACTTAAAACTGCCACACACAGATATCCAAAAACAAATGGTCCACAAAACACTCTCCTTTCCATCTGAAAGTTTTATGATGCATTGCTTATCATCAACCAGTCTCATACTATCAAACTTGAATGGCCATTTGACACAGTTCTGAGATGGTTTTTCCATCACTGACTAAGACTGGGGTGGCAGGTATTGGAGCTAATACTCACCTAGCCTTCTGAGGTTTCTGGGCAGACATGGTGACCTTGCCATCTTACAGCGCACAGCACAGCCCCATAACAAAGAATGAGCTGGCTCCTCATCTGGGAATTGCCTTAGAGGCTTGACAAACAGGGATGGTGTGACTGTATTATTGATATTCCTCATGAAAAACATATTAGGGCCTTTCTAATTGTCCCCATGTTAACCCTTTTTTTCTTTGTCCCCAAGCAATCTCATGGGCAAGGTCTTCCCAGGTAGCTCAATGGTAAAGAATCCACCTGTCAATGCAATAGACACAAGAGATGCAAGTTTGATCCCTGGGTCGGGAAGATTCCCTGGAGTAGGAAATGGCAACCCACTACAGTATTCTTGCCTGGAAAACTCTATGGACAGAGGAGCCTGGCTTGCTGCAGTACTCTTTGGGGTCCCAAAGACTGGGACACAGATGAGCATTCATGCACACAATTTCAGGCAAAGTGAGGAGAGGGTCAAGCGGTAAATATTAGTATGATATCCAGCCAAATTTTCCAAACTCGTATAAAAATGTCAGAAAGTATACCAGAATTAATATTAAAATGCAATCCAATAATATTAACATTCAGAATTGTCAGAAGTTTAAAATTTTACCAGATTACAGTACGGTTGCCACTTTTCTCCCCTCCTCTCAGAAATCCTACAAAAGCACAAGGGGGATGAGAAGCAGAACCACAAACACCTCCATCAGCGAAACCAGGAGGCATCGCAACTCCTCAAATAAAAGGAGAAAGGTTCCTCAAATAAAAGCGTAAGGAGCCAAGACTGATAGATGCCAATTAGAAGAGGATGCCTGTGGCCGCAGATCTTAGGAAAGGCCAGCAGAGGGCGCTTCTTCAAGGGGAGGGTCGCATCCTGAGAGGCAAAACAATAATGTCTTGTTTGCAGGGAGTCTGGGATGTGCGGACAGCAGCCGGTCCTCACAGGGACAGACACGTGTTCTGGGTCTGGATTTGCCTTCCTTGCCGGCAGGGCTTCTAGCACTACCATTCCTGGACTTAGGCATTGCCAGAATGCGCCGGGCCAGGAACTAAGGAGAGGAGGTACGGGTGGCTTCTCCCACTATGACCGCTGAAGATTCACTGGAAGATTTATTTATTATTATAATTTTTTTGCTTTCCTTGCCAGAGGCTCAGTGGGTCCAGAGGTCCTAGTGACCAGTGGAGAGATGTTTAGGCCAGGAGACACGATTATGGCTCCATGCAACTGGAGATGAGGCTGCCCCTTGACCCCTGGGACCCCCCCCCAGGCTGCTGAATCAACAGGCGAGAAGGGGAGGGGGTGTCACTTTTATGAGCTGAATATTTAGGTTACCCCCAGATCGACTGGTAAAAGTCCCAGTGTTACCGTATGGGGAGGTGAGGCTTTCAGATGAGGTCATGAGGGTGGAGCCCCGTGATGGATTAGCGTCCTTAGGAGAAGAAGTGTCTGGCGCCCTTTCTCTCTCTGTCTCTGTGTTGCGTGCTCTCTCTCATGTGAAATACAGCAAGAAGGCAGCCATCTGTGAGCCAGGAAGAGAGCTCTCACCAGAATCCAGCCATACTGACTCCCTGATCTCAGAGTTCCAGCCCGGAACTGTGAGAAACAAATGTCTGTTGTGTAAGCCACTCAGGCTGTGGTACTTGGTTATAGCAGCCCCAGCTCTGACAGTCCCGTGAATGATGTGATTACCAGTGGGAAAATGGCTCTGCTACTTGGTGAGGGAAAGAGGAATCCAAGGACTCACGGGAGGGACATCTTAGTGTGCTCTTGTCCCAGAGACTCAGTTAATAGGAAAGTACAGCGATCCAATAACGACAGGACTGCCAAGAATGCAAGTCTTACAGGAATACACTTTTGAGTCTCCCTACCAAGCATTGAGCCCTGCCCAACAGAGCGTAGGAGAAACACAGAATAAATGACGGAAGAAGGCAGTTAGGATGATCAACTTAGACCTCATGGTCATTTGCAGAGGAAGCTTCTAACAGCTACATTTATGTTAATTGTATCTTTTCCCTTCTTTTTAATTTCTACTTGATATAAAGCGGACTGATAGTAGCTAATGGTTTTGGTATCCATTGATTACCAGATGTATAACTATGGGTAAGTTACTTAATTTTTCTCTTATCCCTAATCTGGGATAATAAAAGTAAAAGCTCATATGTTTATGCAAAGATTTATAAAAAATATTTTATACAAAGATTTAATACTTGGAACAGTGTTCAGTAGGTGCAAGCTAATATTAGCAATAGATTTTCTTTTACATTTCATTATAACATTAGACTAGGCAATTCCCACATTAAAAAAGGAAAAGTTCCCCAACTTTATTATCATTCATTTCAGAGATCATTTATTGAACTGCTGCTGCTGCTGCTAAGTCATGTCAGTCGAGTCCGACTCTGTGCGATCCCATAGACGGCAGCCCACCAGGCTCCCCCGTCCCTGGGAGTCTCCAGGCAAGAACACTGGAGTGGGCTGCCACTTCCTTCTCCAATGCATGAAAGTGAAAAGTGAAAAGGAAGTCGCTCAGTCTTGTCCGACTCTTCGCGACCCCATGGACTGCAGCCTACCAGGCTCCACCCACAGGATTTTCCAGGCAAGAGTGCTGGAGTGGGTTGCCATTGCCTTCTCCATTATTGAACTACAAGTGCATATTTTATGGAATGTAGCAAAACTTAGAATTATAATTTTTTAAACTCCTCAACTTGGAGAAGGAAATGGCAACCCACTCCAGTGTTCTTGCCTGGAGAATCCCAGGGACGGGGGAGCCTGATGGGCTGCCATCTATGGGGTCGCACAGAGTCGGACACGACTGATGCGACTTAGCAGCAGCAGCAGCAAACTTCTCAACATTAATTGATGATACCTTTTTACAATGGCAGCTAGCACACTCATAATAGGAAAAACATTCAGGAGAATGGTAGAGACCCCCAGTTCAGCATAAAGATTATTATCTCTGGGAAGGAAAAGAAATTGGATTAGGGAAGAGCCTAAGGGGCCTTCAATCCTGTATTAGTTACCTATTACTGCAAAATTAATTACCCCAGAGTTCAGCAGCTTAAAACAATAAACACTTATTACTCATACTTCCTCTGCCCCAGGAATCTGGGAATGGTTTACTGGATGGTTCAGGTCCCTCAGGAGAAGACCAGTCAAGCTCTGGGCTGGGGCTGCAGTCTTATCTGGAGGCTCAACTGGGAGAGGATCTGCCTTCAAGTTCACTTACCAGCTGTTGGCAGACCTCAGCTTCTCACTGGCTATTGGCTGAGGACTTCAGTGGCTTCCTTGCCACAGGCCTCTTTGGACTGCCTGATGTCCTCCCATTACAGCAACTGGTTTCCCTCAGGGGAAATGATCTAAAAGAAAGGATGAGGTTTTGAGTGTGAAGAAGGAGGGGCATGTTAAGAAGAAATAAAATTATGTAATGGAAACAGAAAGAGGTGAGCGTTTAGTCGTTTGTAACCTAGACACGGAAGCGTTTATTATCACTTTTTCCATATGCTGTGGGTCACTCAGACCAGTCCCACTACATGCAGGGGCTGTGCAGTGCCAGGGGACTACACGAGGTGTGAACACAAAGAAGCAGGGATCACTAGAGGCCAGTCATCCAGGAGACTGGCTGCCACCAACTATAGCTGTAATTTTTAAAGCATTAAAAAAGAAGCAAATATGGAAAAATTATTAAGGTTCGATAAAACTGGGCCATGGTTATGCAGGTATTCTTTATATTATTGTCAATAGCTTTTTTTTGGACTTCCTGGTGGCACAGAGGATGGGCATCTGCCTGCCAATTCAGGGAACACCGGATCTATCGATGGTCCAAAAGGATTCCACGTGCCACCTATGGAGCAACTAACCCTGAGCACTACGACCACAGAGCCCCCACTCTAGCGTCCACAAGCCGCAACTGCTGAAGTCCACCTGCCCACAGCCTGTGCGCCCCAGTAAGCGAGGCTGCTGCAATGAGAAGCCTGCGCACCGTCATCGAGTAGCACCCGCTTGTCACAACTAGAGAAAGGCTGTGTAAAGCAATGAAGACCCAGTGTAGCCCAAAACAAATAAATACATTAAAATTATATATATATATAAAGAATGGAATGCATTATTTTTAAAAAATAGCTTTCTTTTTTCTTTCTTTTTTTCTGCTGTGCTGGATGGCTTGCAGGATCCTAGTTCCTTAACCAGGGATTGAACCTGGGCCCTGGCAGTGAAAGGGCTGGAGTCTGTGGACCACCAGGGAACTCCTTCTATTAAATTCCCCCTTAGAAATGCTCAGAGGAAGATATACCTCAAATAATGATGACGAAGAATCCCAAAGACAATTTAAAAGAACAGATATTTTCAAAAAAACAGTACAGGAAGAAATTGTTCTTGTGAATCAGGAAATTACAAGCAGGGAGTAGACTGAGTTGAAAGAACAGAGTGGACAACAGAAAAAGAACTAACTAAGGGACTTCCCTGGAGAAGGAAATGGCAACCCGCTCCAATACTCTTGCCTGGAAAATCCCATGTACTGAGGAGCCCCTGGCAGTCCAGTATTTAAGACTCTGTGCTTCCACAGCAGGGGGCATGGGTTCGATCCCTGGTCAGGGAACTAAGAAATCATACATTCGAGGCACTCATAACGAAACTCATAGTTGATGTTACTGAAAATGAAATCAGAATGAAAAGGAAAAAGATAAAGAAACAAAAATGATGTGTTAGAAGGTACAATACGTGGATGACACAATCAGATCAGTAGTATTAAGAAAGCAATAAAAGAAAAGGGGTATCTGTCAGATTTCCAAGCCAAAATGGTGTGGACATCCCTGAAGTAAAGTGAAATTTTATTCATTTGAAAGTGAAACTCTTGAAGTGTTTCCTGAAAATGAGAACTACTTATAATGCAAAGATGATGACTATGACTGAGATTATTTAATAGCTTGTGAAGTTCTCATCAAAGCAATATGAAAGTTTTACAAATATTTGAGAGGAAGAGGCAAAATACCACTACTTCAAAATTTTACAGTTTTCCCCTGAGAAAACCCGAGGGAATCTGTGGCAAACAGTTTGAAATATTTTTGTATATATACAAATTGGGATATAAGCAATAAATATCAATATATATCAGAATATATATATATGTATCAGGTATAATCAGTGCCCTTTCTATACACCTACCAAAACCAGTTAGAAAATATAAAGGAAAAAAGATCTTTTTATATTACCCAGGAGATAGTATTTAGGTGAAGAAAATGATAATATTCTAACAGAAAAAAGAGGTTCAAAAATGTAGAGATATTCGATTTTCATGGATATAAAGATAATACATGACAGTTGCCAATTTCTTTACAAATCTATGTATTTAGTGGAATTTTAATTTAATGCAAAAAAAATTTTTTTCCACACTGTGAGTCATGCAGAATTTTAGTTCCCAGATTAGGGATCAAACCTGTGATCTCTTCAATGGAAACATGGGGTCTTAACACTGGATTGCCAGAGAAATCCCAGGGTCATTTTTTTTCTTTTTCCAATTTAGCAGAATAACCTTGAAGTTCACTTGGGAAAAAGAAAAACTATAATAGTCAAAACAATTTTTGAAAATAGAGTTATATTATAAGATCATTATAATAATGTCCCATTGTAGGAACCAAAATAAACAGATGAAATAACAGAGAAGAAAGTCCAGAAAGAAACCTACATTTATTAGAAGTTAATGATCTTTATCTGCTGCACTCAATATACCAGCAAATTTGGACAACTCAGCAGTGACCACAGGACTGGAAAAGGTCAGTTTTCATTCCAATCCCAAAGAAAGGCAATGCCAAAAATGTTCAAACTACTGCACAATTTCACTCATCTCACACTCTAACAAAGTAATACTCAAAATTCTCCAAGCCAGGCTTCAACAGTATGTGAACTGTGAACTTCCAGATGTTCAAGCTGGTTTTAGAAAAGGCAGAAGAAACAGAGGTCAATTTCCAACATCCATTGGATCATCAAAAAAAACAAGAGAGTTCCAGAAAAAATATCTACTTCTTCTTTATTGACTATGTCAAAGCCTTTGACCGTGTGGGTCCCAACAAGCTGTGGAAAATTCTTAAAGAGATGGGAATACCAGAGCACCTTACCTGCCTCTTGAGAAATCTGTATCCAGGTCAAGAAGCAATGGTTAGAACCACACATGGAACAATGGACTGGTTTCAAGTTGGGAAAGGAGTACATCAAGGCTATATACTGTCACCCTGCTTATTTAACTTCTATGCAGAGTACATCATGTGAAATGCTGGGCTGGATGAAGCACAAGCTAGAATCAAGATTGCCAGGAGATATATCAATAACCTCAGATATGCAGATGACACCACCCTTACGGCAGAAAACAAAGAAGAACTAAAGAGCCTCTTGGTGAAAGTGAAAGAGGAGAGTGAAAAAGTTGGCTTAAAGCTCAACGTTCTGAAAACAAAGGTCATGGCATCCAGTCCTATCACTTCATGGCAAATAGATTGGGAAACAATGGAAACAGTGACAGGCTTTAATTTTCTTATGCTCCAAAATCACTGCAGATGGGGACTGCAGCCATGAAATTAAAAGACACTTGCTCCTTGGAAGAAAAGCTATGACCAACCTAGACCTTATATTAAAAAGCAGAGACATTACTTTGCCGACAAAGGTCCATCTAGAAAAGATCTTCATGCTTCAGATAATCACAGTAGTGTGATCACTCACCTAGAACCAAACATCCTGGAATGCGAAGTCAAGTGGGCCTTAGGAAGCATCACGATGAACAAAGCTAGTGGAAGTGATGGAATTCCAGTTGAGCTATTTCAAATCCTAAAAGATGATGCTGTGAAAGTGCTGCACTCAATATGCCAGCAAATTTGGAAAACTCAGCAGTGACCATGGGACTGGAAAAGGTCAGTTTTCATTCCAACCTGAAAGAAAGGCAATGCTAAAGAATGCTCAAACTACCGCACAATTGCACTCATCTCACACACTAGCAAAGTAATGCTCAAAATTCTCCAACCCAGGCTTCAACAATACATGAACTGTGAACTTCCAGATGCTCAAGCTGGTTTCAGAAAAGGCAGAGGAACCAGAGATCAAATTGCCAACACCTCCTGGATCATCGGAAAAGCAAGAGACTTACAGAAAAACATCTACTTCTTCTTTATTGACTATAACAAAGCCTTTGATTGTGTGAATCACAACAGACTGTGGACAATTCCTCAAGAGATAGGAATACCAGACCACCTGACCTGCCTCCTGAGAAATCTGTTTGCAGGTCAAGAAGCGACAGTTAGAACTGAACCTGGAACAACAGACTGGTTCCAGGTCGAGAAAGGAGTACGTCAAGGCTGTATACTGTTACCGTGCTTATTTAACTTATATGCAGAGCACATCATGAGAAATGCTGGGCTGGTTGAAGTACAAACTGAAATCAAGATTGTGGGAGTAATATCAATAACCTAAGATATCCAGATGACACTTTCAGCCTTATGGCAGAAAGTAAAGAAAAACTAAAGAGCCTCTTGATGAAAGTGAAAGAGGAGAGTGAAAAAGTTGGCTTAAAACTCAACATGCACAAAACGAAGATCATGGTATTCGGTCCCATCACTTCATGGCAAATAGATGGGGAAACAGTGACAGACTTTATATTTTTGGGCTCCAAAATCACTAGAGATGGTGACTGCAGCCATGAAAGTAAAAGACTCCTTGGAAGGAAAGTTGTGATCAACCTAGACAGCATATTAAAAAGCAGAGACATTACTTTGCCAACAAAGGTCCATCTAGTCAAAGCTATGGTTTTTCCAGTAGTCAGGTACAGATGTGAGAGTTGGACTATAAAGAAAGTTGAGCGCAGAAGAATTGATGGTTTTGAACTGTGGTGTTGGAGAAGACTCGTGAGAGTCCCTTGGACTGCAGGGAGATCCAACCCAGTCCATTGTAAAGTAAATCAGTCCTAAATATTCATTGGAAGGACTAATGTTGAAGCTGAAACTCCAATACTTTGGTCACCTGATGCGAAGAGCTGACTCATTTGTAAAAACCCTGATGCTGGGAAAGATTGAAGGCAGGAGGAGAAGGGGATGACAGAGGATGAGATGGTTGGATGGCATCACTGACTCAATGAACATCAGTTTGAGTAAACTACGGGGGTTGGTGATGGACACGGAAGCCTGGTGTGCTGCAGTCCATGGGGTTGCAAAGCGTTGGACATGACTGAGTGACTGAACTGAACTAAAATATATATATAATTTTGATTTAAAGAAAGTCTTTCTGAGCAAGATCCAAAAGACGCCGGAGAAATTTAAACAAAAGATTGATGGAACTTACTACAGAAAATTTAAAAGTTCTATGGTCAAAAAAATCAGTAAAAAGCTCTAAAATCAAACAAAATTGTGTGAGGAGATATTTACAATATATCGAATGAACAAAGGGTTAAAATTCTGAAGCTATGAACAGTTCTTTAAATCATAAATGAAAGTCTGATCATTCCAATACATAGACAAAGAATATGAACAGGTCATTAACAAAAGAAATCCAAATAGACAATAAATCTATGGGGAAAAAATGTGCAATATCACTAACAAAAAAAAATGTAAACTTTTAAAAAAAGAGAAATCTTAACAAATTCTTCAGAACAGCAAAGATATCAAATAATGATGATTTGGTAAAAAATAATGATAATTTAATTGGATATCTCCAAAGCTGAAACTCCAGTACTTTGGCCACCTCATGCAAAGAGTTGACTCATTAGAAAAGACTTTGATGTGGGAGGGATTGGGGACAGGAGGAGAAGGGGATGACAGAGGATGAGATGGCTGGATGGCATCACTGACTCGATGGACGTGAGTCTGAGTGAACTCCAGGAGTTGGTGATGGACAGGGAGGCCTGGCGTGCTGCGATTCATGGGGTCGAAAGAGTCAGACACGACTGAGCGACTGAACTGAACTGAACTGAATGTGGAGAAATATTATTACACAGCTACACTGTGGATGGTCAGTGTAAACTGATACATATCTGGGGAATAATTCAGCAATAGCAAAAATATTGAAATTATCATATTTTTTGACTCAGCAATGTAATAGTCTAGGAATTCAGTCATTAAAATGATCATGGAGGGACAGCCCTGGCCATCCAATAAATAAGACTCTGAGCTTCCAATTGAGGAGGTTCGGGTTTGATCTTTGGTTGGGGAACAAGATCCCACATGCCTTGGGGCATGGCTAAGGAAAAATAAAATAAATGATTATGGAATCTTATATTTATTAAAATGAAAAGAACTTACCATATCATTAAAAAATTTTAAGCCATGTCATAAAATATATACATACCATGACCCCATTTTTATAGAAATATTTACATGTGCACATATGTGTAGGACAAACATCTGGAAATTGACACATAAAAATATTTATAGTAAAAAAATATATATTTAGAGTAGTTTTTTCTAGGCAACAAGACTATAGTAGATTTATTCTCTTTTTATCTGTTATAGCTAGTTATTCTGCTATGACTATGTACTAATCCTATACAATAACCTTATGACACCATCCTTATGACAGAAAGCAAAGAGGAACTAAAGAGCCTCTTGATGAAGGTGAAAGAGGAGAGTGAGAAGTCTGGCTTAAAACTCAACCTGCACAAAATGAAGATCATGGCATGTGGTCCCATCACTTCATGGCAAATAGATGGGGAAACAATGCAAATGGTGACAGGCTTTATTTTCTTGGGCTCCAAAATCACTGCAGATGGTGACTGCAGCCATAACCAACCCAGACAGCAAGTTAAAAAGTAGAGACATTACTTTGCCAACAAAGATCTGTCTAGTCAAAGCTATGGTTTTTCCAGTAGTCATGTACGGATGTGATAGCTGGACTATAAGGAAAGCTGAGCACTGAAGAATTGATGCTTTTGAACTGCGGTGCTGGAGAAGACTCTTGAGAGTCCCTTGGACTGCAAGGAGATCCAACCAGTCCATCCTAAAGGAAATCAATCTTGAATATTCATTGGAAGGACTGATGCTGAAGCTGAAGCTCCAATACTTTGGCCCCCTGATGAAAAGAGCCAACTCATTGGAAAAGACCCTGATTCTGGGAAACACTGAAGGCAGGAGGAGAAGGGAACAACAGAGGATGAGAAGGTTGGATGGGATTCTGACTCGATGGACATGAGTTTGAGCAAGCTCTGGGAGATGGTGAAGGACAGGGAAGCCTGGCATGCTGCAGTCCACGGGATCGCAAAGAGTCGGACATGACTGAGTGACTGAACAACAATAATATAGATCTTAAAGACTTTTATAAAGGGATGGAAGGCATAACAAAAAAATAACCAATAGATTCTACTATACAAACAGTAATATTTGTCATTTAAGATATGAGAAATTAATAGATAAAACTTCAACAGCAAAGAACTCATCCCCCCACCCACTCAGATATTCTTTCTAGTCACTACCTATCCCCAGGATAAGCACAGCCTGACTTTTACCTCCATAAATTAATTTTGTCTATTTGTGAGTGTATAGAAATTAAATGAAATTACACCATAAAGAGTTTTGGGGTTTTTTTTGGCCATGCATCTTGGCATGTAGCATCTTAGTTCCCCAGTCAGAGATGAAACCCAAGCCCCCTGTCCTGGAAGCGTAGAGTCTCCACCACTGGGCCACCAGGGAAGTCCTTAGCATACAGCCTTATGTGTCAGACTTGTTTTACTTGATATCATGTTTATGAGATTCATCTATATTTTGCTTTTGTAGTTGTAGCTCATTTATTTTCATTGCTGTCTAGCACTGAATATGGTTCACAATTCTGTCTCCAAGAGACATCTGGCAATGTCTGGAGACAGCTTAGGTTGTCACAGCTGGAGGTGGGGGGGCACTACTGGTATTCAGCAGATAAAGCCAGAGATATTGGTGAAGAATGCACAACAAAGAATTATCTTGCTCAACACATCAACAGTGGCAGGTGGAGAAATGCTGCTCTGTAGTATTTCAGTATGTCTCAATACATTTATTCCTTTGTTAATGGGGACATGGAACGTTTTACAACAGCAAAAATTGAAAACAGTCTAAAATGTACAAGTGATGATTTGTGTAAGTGAGAACATATTACGCATTTAAGAAATTTCAAATCTACAAAGAGTGCATAATATATTTTAATTTGTAAAAAAAAAAAAAAAAAATCTGGCTATGCTGTGCATGTGGGATCTTATTACCCCAACCTGGGATCAAACCTACAGCCTCTGTCTTGGAAGGGCCAGTCTTAACCACTGGGCCACCAGGGAAGTCCCAATAACATTTTAATTTTCATCGAATAAAAGCTAAATACGAAGTTGTACACACAACAGGTGAAATAGGAATGTGCCCTTGTCATGGTGTCACGTGGACAACACAGGATCCAAAATAGTGTTCGTCCACTGAAGGCATCTGTGTGAAAATGGTATCTGAGAAAGAGCCTGGGAGGAAAAACATGGGATTATTGCAGTGGTTGTTGAGGGTGATGGTAGTAGTTCTTGTGTCTACTCTTTATTTTCCAAATTTTTCATTACAATAATGGACAGTGATAGGAAAACAAAATAAAGATTTAAAAGCAGCTATTTGGGGAATTCCCTGGTGGTCCAGTGGATAGGACTGGGAGCTTTCACTGCCATAGCCCAGGTTCGATCCCTGGTCAGGAAACTAAGATCCCACATGCACAGAAGCAGCCAAAAACTAAAATTAAATACATAAAGCAGCTATTTACCATTGTCTGTGGAATGTTTGTCTATAGTCATCAAGATTCTCAATAACATTCCCCATCAGGGTTGCCTCCTAAGAAGCTGCCATGCTTTCTGGGCCTGGGCAGACTCACATGCTCTCTTATATCCCCATGCCTTTGCATGTGCTATTGTTTCAGCCTGCAATGCCTGCCCTCTGGGTCTATCTGGTGAAAAGTGTTAGGTGCTCATTATGTCTCTTTTTGACCCCATGACTTCTTTGTCCATGAGGATTCTCCAGGAAAGAATGCTGAAGTGGGTTGTCATTCCCTTCTCCAGGGGATCTTCCCAACCCAAGGATTGAACCCAGGTCACCAATATTGCAGGCAGATTCTGAGGCACCAGGGAAGCCCTTACCAAATGGGAACCAAAGCAATAGTACTATATTCTTTTTGAAAAATGATGATGATGATGGGTATTTCTGGCTTCTAAAACTCCTGGAACATAGTGGGTTTTTTTTTTTTTTTCTTGGCCATGCTGTAAGGCTTGGAGGTTTTTAGCTCCCAACCAGGAGTTGAACCTGGCCCCCAGCAGTGAAAGCACCAAGTCCTAACCAATGGATGGCCAGGGAGTTCCCATGGCGGTGTTTGAAAACTGAGTGGTGGGCTGCAATTCAGTTCTGACAGAAACCACCCAGAGTTAGTGCAGACCTCATTAGTTAAAGAGCAAATGATCCAGAACAAGACTGCCCTTATTTCAGACAGCTGGGTACAAACCTAGGGGGTTCCCATGATTCCTCTCAGATTTGATAATTCTCTATAATAACTCAGGAAAGTGCTATAACTTATGATCAGTTTCATTAGAGAGGATACAGATCAGTACCAATCAAATGAAGAGACACGTAGGGCAAGATCTAGGAGGGTCCCAAATGCATAGCTTTGGGGTTGCCTCTCCATGGAGCAGACTGTGCCACTCCCTAGCACATCAGCGTGGTCATTGACCAAGAAGCCCCACTGAGTTGTCACTGCATTCAGCAGGCACGATGGATTAAAACACTGACCGTCCGATTGAAACCAATCTCCAGCCTCTGCTCCCTGGAGGTCAGGCTGGCTCAAAGTCCCAACCCTCTAATTGCATGGTTGGTGTTTCTGATGGCCAGATTCCAGCCCTAAGTTATCAAGGGGCCCTCCAAGAGTCAACTCATTAGCATAAACTCAGGTGTGATCTAGGAAGTTCATGAATAATTAAGATGTTTCCTTCACTTGGGAAATTCCAAGAGTTAGAAGCTCCGTACCAGGAACCTGGCACAAGTTCTTTATTATTCAACACACAGTAGATGCTCAACAAATATTTGCAAAGCGGAAAGATACACTCAAAATGCCAGAGATTGGCAGGGGAGAGGAAGGCAGTTAGGGTTTAGATTCTTTCATCTGACACATGGAAGATGGGCATGGAGAGATGGACTTTATACATTGTGAGAAACCAATACTTTTAAACATTCCCATCATATAACGAAATCCTTATACCCTGGTTTATATTAGCAACCACCCTGATGATAACTGGGCTTCCCAGGTGACTTGTTTATAGAAAGAGAATGTTAACCAGGCCGACATGAGACTCAGGTCTGCCTCAGTCGATCTTTTGTAAATTAATAAAGTGGCACTCTTGCTTACATAGTTCCGTCTCTTTGAGCTCTTTGCACTTTCCACCATGAATATGGCTTCGGCGCCTGCAAGTGGTGTGCTGCCCAAGACCCAGCCTTGGACCCTGGCAAGTTCTTCCAGGCTGGTGCCACCCCAGGAGCCTCTAGGAAACTTCCAGTCAGCTCTCTTCCTCTACATTGCAGGGTGTGGGCTTCAGGGCATTCATTCACAACAGTCCTGAAACAGATGAGTTTCGGGAACACCCCAAATTGGATCTGGGTGACTTGAACATAATCTCAGGCAACTATGTCTGAGATGTGGTTGTAACTGAGAAAGCTTAAGCCTAATTAATTTTATTCCACTTAACTTAAAGAAAGAGTGCATGAAAGAAAGGATCTAATGACATCTGTAAATTATAATGCCCAGGAACTTCTCTGGTGGTCCAGTGGCTAAGACTCCAAGCTCCCAATTCAGGGGACTTGGGTTCAATCCCTGGTTGAGAACTAGAGCCCAGATGCTGTAACTGAATATCACACATGCAACTAAAAGATTCCAGATGCCACAATGAAGATGGAAGATTCCGCACGCTACGACTAAGACCTGGTGCACCTGCCCCCTCCCCGCCCCCAAAATTGTAAACCCAAAGCACAAAGTTCACAGTGTTTTTTTGATCTTGGCCAGAATCTGGAGACGCTGACTCTGATGTACATAAGACTTGTAGTGATTGAAGAGATATACTCTTTTGGAGGAAACAGAGAATTTGCTCCTCTAAAACTTGAATGAGGAAAGATGAGCCCATTGTCAACTGCAGTTTGATTTAGTTCTCAACAGGAAAACTTCTGATTAATAATTAGACCTCTGACTCATCTTTACTATATCCTCCCTATTACAAAACAATAAGCGATATTCTGGTTTATACATCTGCTTTTTATGAGTTTGGTTAACATGAGTTGGTTCCACAAATCTGATCTATTGACAAAAGTGAGTTTCAAACTGAGGAAATTTGAGGACCAGTCTTCAGATACAGTGACCTCCCCCCCACAACATATTGTCAGCCTGTGACCAGACAGGCAACTCCTCCCTAGAGCTCATTTATCTACTCTACCCCTCAATCCACAACACACCTAATCCAGGAATCTGTTCTACAGTATCCCTGAATCATGTTCTCTTTGGACATCCCCAGTGGCCAGGACCTCATTGTTACAACCCTTGAAAGCAGTCCTTTCTTGGAGATCTCTGTTAGAATATTCTTTCTTAAACTGAACTTCTTAAACATAACTTCTTTCTTAAACACAACTTCTACCTACCAGTTCTTTCCCAAAATATAAAAAATGTTTTTGTTTGCCTACCCTGCCTATTCTCAGTTCTTCCCAAAGAACTTGACCATCATGGAGTCCAGCCCTCTTAGCACTCTACTGTTTTCCTTCTAGCTGTCCAATGTCTTTCTTGAAAACATGATATCCACCCCGCCCTGCACCAGTGAATCTGACAGATTCATTCGCACTATTATTTTTGAGACATATTAATGCAGCAAAACTTCTTAAGCAGCTGCATCTCACTGTTGGCTCATGTGTTTAAGATAAAAATGCCTTCATCTCAACATACTTCCCCTTCCTCTTGGATGTGAAGCTGTTGAAATGAGATACACATTGGGAAAGTTGTGGGTTTACTACAATGAGCTTACTTTCCTCTTTGGTGAATGCTGTTTCAGTTCAATCTGAGGGATAGGGTTCTTAGCTCAGGATGAACTTACAAAGCCTTTCAATAATTCAGACCCAATGGGACTTCCCTGGTGGTCTAATAGCTAGAGCTCCCAATACAGGGGGCCCAGGTTCCATCCCTGGTCGGGAAACTAGATCCCACATGCCTCAACTAAAAGAGAACCTGCCTGTTACAATGAAGATCAAAAGATCCTGTATGCTGCAACTAGATTCAGTGTAGCTAAATAAATATTAAAAAAAAAGAATTCAGACCCAAGTAGTGAGTGAGTTTTTCTTAGAAAGAAAAAAACACAAAACCCACTTTTCTTGAGAAGGTGAGCCATCATCAGAGAGCTGGGGAGGATTTTTCACTGTCCCTGGTGGCTGAGAGGTAAAGAGTCCACCTGCAATGCAGGAGACACGGCTTCGAGATGCAGATTCCATCCCTGGGTTGGGAACACCCGCTGGAGAAGGAAATGGCAACCCACTCCAGTATTCTTGCCTGGGAAATCCCATGGACACAGGAGCCTGGTGGGCTATATAGTCCATGGGTTGCAAGAGTCAGGGACGACTTGGTGACTAAACCACCACCACCACCCTCTAGCACCTGGGGGCTAAAAGACTTGATGAATCTAGCCAACTAGACACCAATTTCAATTAGGGGAAGGAGGAGAGAGAGAGAAGAAAAGCTATTAATATTTTATGAGGGCGTTTGGGCCTTTCTGACTCTAGAATATAAATCTTACGTATATGATGTAATCAAACCCAGGATGTAGTGACTTAGTTCATCTCAGAATCCATGACACATTCTGGGATGAATTTTCTGTCACCTGGAATCTCCTCCCTTCCACAAGCCCAAACTGTCTTAGGCTCTAATTTGCCTAATTGTTGTTGGCTTAATCTAGAAAAATCTCCTTATCACTCATTCTCCCACACCCAGTCCCTCAGCCCCTCAACACCCTTTTTTGGTGTTGCCGCCCTACACCTCTTCTACCCAGCCCCAGCCCGCAAGCCCACACGGGTTTAAAGTGTCGAATTTGATGTTCTCATTGCCCGCAGATCGCAGGACAGACGTTCCCAGGGACAACTTTGAGAGGCCACGTGCTCTTCCCCCTTAGGAGGTGGGAGAAATCCTTGCAGCTCGGTTTTGTTCCAATGGTCTGTTCAGTGAGTGATTCCCGTTTCCCCAAAGGCTGCCCCTCATTAGCATGAAAAATATCTGAATATATATATATATATACACACACATANTTCTTACACTTCCCTTGGGAGTTCACTAGATAATACAGGCGCCCAGGCCCCAGCCTAGCTAAGAGTTACCCGGGGAAGGTAGATCCTCTGACTACTTAGGAAGGATCAACTAGTGGGCTGGTGGATGGGAGATAGTGAACAATGAATCCCAAGACTAGACGGGTGGCCGCTCTCGAAGAAAAGGAAAATGGGCCTCTGTTGGGAAGAAGAAACTCATGGACTTGGGAGGAGCAGGTACTGAAGAAACAAAAGGCATGAGGTCAAAGCACCTGAATACCATACGCAGCTGTTCACTGCTTTTTATATGTTACTATAGATTCAAAGGGGCTTTCCTGGTGGCCCAGCTGGTAAGGAATGACCTGCAGTGTGGAAGACCTGGATTGAATCTCTGGGTTGGGAAGACCCCCTGGAGAAGGGAATGGCTACCCACTCCAGTATTCTGGTCTGGAGAATTCCATGGACTGTATAATCCATGGGGTCCAAAAGAGTCAGACATGACTGAGCAACTTTCACAGGTTTGAAGAAAAAGTCTGTGGAATTAAAGTCTAGTTTTTGCCCAAGGAAAAAAAAATCCAGAAAAATAAAATAATTCATGATTTCAAAGACATCACAAACATAAATTAAGGAGAACGTGCTAAGATCCCCTCTTTATGGTCTTCCCCTTACTTTATCCCATAGAACAGTTATTTTTATACTTCTGTAAACTTAGTGAGAGCAAGAACTCTTACTACTATCTTTGTATGTACCCCATGACATTTAAGACATCTTACATTCTTTAAGCATTTGATAAATGTTTTTTCAATTTTAGAAAGTGGCTCTAATTTTAAGTAGATCATACACAAATCTAGCCATTTCTCATCAGGAGTTGAGTTGATTCAGAGCACTGAACACCTTTGCTTACCTGCTAGCCTTGAATCCTTTCAATTTCTGTACAAAGAATGATTCAAGAACTTCTGCACACTGGTAAAAAGGGGAGTCACTTGGATTGTAGTAACGACAATTATCAAAAATTTTGGTCATATCTGCTACAAATTCCGTCAGCTTTTCATAATATCTTCTTTGTACTCTTTCTTCCATGGTGGCAAGGTCTTAAAAACACAAAATGTAAAAGATTTTCAAAACCTTAAGGTCATTCCCATGTGAATACTGCCTGCAGTTCTGACAAACAAGAACAGGACTGACAGATAAACACAATTTCAAAACTAAATCTCAATATTTATTTTAGAATTGAGAAAGTAATTTTGAAGTTCATTCAAAAAATAAAAGCTCAAGAGTATCTACGAAACATCTGAACAATAAAAGCAATGGAAGAAGACTTAATCTATGAGAATTTAAAACATCATAAAACTGTGATAATGAAAAGTGTGGCACTGTCCAAGATGATACAAACAATAATGGAACTGAATTCAAAACAGGAACAGACCTGACCGTATTTAGCATATGAATTTTACATATGTTGAGGATGTCATTTCAAGTAAGCAGAGAAAGGAAAAATTCATTAATAAATTGGGTTGGGACGACTGCCTACCTATATTTGAAGAAAAATTCTATCCCATACTATAAGCCAAAATTAATCCTATGTGGATTAAAATTTAAGGACAAAAATGAATTCAGTCAATCACTGAAACATGCATATAAAAGTAGTTAAAATGGCAAGTTTACATTATACATATATTTTAATACACACACATACATATTTTTGATAGTTCCAGTGTATACAGGTAGGGGAAAAAGTATAAACAGGAACAACTGTAAGAAAGGACCCAGTCTGATAAAATTCCAAACAAGATTTGGGTACATCATTTTGTGCAGGAAGCTGTACAGGAAGAGTGAATGCTTAATACAGCCCACCACGATAGCACCATATTCAGACTTTTTTAAAGTTCCAGGCAATCACTGATTGAGTAGCTGTAACAAAGTATGTGAGTAGGGTTTGGACATTTTATGATTTCAATTTAGTTTGATATTCCTTTAAAAAAAGTATTGGAAAAAAATAAAAAATAAAAAAAGTATTGGGAGAATATATAGGTAAGTTTTTATATATCTGTGGTAGGGAGAAAGGCTGAAAATACAACTCTAAAAGTAGAATTCATAATGATTAATAGATTTGAATTAAAAAATATTAAAAACTACCTATGACCAAAAATTACCATAAATCTTTAAATATTCTTAGAATATAACTACCCCTTAAATAACAATGACAAGAGTATGAATATCTCAAGAACAAAATGGCAAAATATATAAATAGGAAGCTCACAGAGAAAAAGTTCAAACAGTAAGAACATCACTAGTTACTGAAGACAGGCAAAAACAGAGTAGTCCTTCTTTCGTCCAAATTAGCAGAAACTAAAAATCATAATATCAGAGTGTTAACACAGGCTACCTTTAAAGGAGGATGAGAGTGGTAGTAATTTACATTTCACTCCCTATATTTCCGTAACATCTGTGTTTGCACCTCAAACTTATGATTTTGAAATAAATATATGCAAAGAAAAAATGTTCTCAAGAGTGATAATGCTCAGTGTCTTCAGGGGTGCAGAGAAAAGGGTACAGATATATGCCATCAGTGGAAAATGCCTCAACCTGCTGAAGCATAATATGAAAATACATATCAGAAGCCTAAAAAGTATACACACCCTCTGACAGAGAAATTCTGATTCTAGAAATTTTTACTAAGAAAACAAACAAGAACAGCGCAGATGCACAAAGATGTTTTACAGAAGTGTCATTTATAGTAGCAAAAATTGCATACAACCCCAAAAAAATCCATTTGGGGGGAGGTGATTAAATAAATTATCTTAACTTCATACAATTAAAAACAATCTAGGTCTATACCACAGCTGATGTGACAAAGCTACTGACTGACAAGTTTATAAAATATGTTGTAGAACATGATGATCCATATATATAACTCCATTTAAGAAAACAAAAGCTGCTGACCTTGTTGGTTCCTTCACACCCCTAGAAGAAACTATTTTCCAGTTAGTCAATGTTTGTCCAGACATTTTCTCTGCACCTTTAAATACATGTACATATCCTGAGAAAACACACTTGCTTACGGCTTAAAACCTAGCAATTACTCTGTAACTTTCATTTTTCTTTACAGTATACTTGGGAGACCTGTATTATCTTTATGTACGTACCTACATAAAATGCTATTTATCTGGCTGGCATTTAAAAAAAAGGAAAACATTCTAGCTCTTCAAGGAAAGAACTGTGGTTAAATAAGTTAAGGCATAATCAATTTACAGACTATATAAAGCCATTGAAATTGTTACTGAAGATTAATGAAGATATCGGAGAAGGCAATGGCACCCCACTCCAGTACTCTTGCCTGGAAAATCCCATGGGCAGAGGAGCCTGGTAGGCTGCAGTCCATGGGGTCGCAAATAGTCGGACACAACTGAGAGACTTCACTTTCACTTTTCACTTTCATGCCTTGGAGAAGGAAATGGCAACCCACTCCAGTGTTCTTGCCGGGAGAATCCCAGAGACGGGAGAGCCTGGTGGGCTGCCGCCTGTGGGGTCGCACAGTCGGACACGACTGAAGCAACTTAGCAGCAGCAGCATGAAGATTAATGACACGAAGATGAATGCCAGACACATTTACTACATGATCTCAATTTTTCCCCTCTTAAAAAATATATGATTTCCATTTACACAGACACACAAAGAACACACTAGAATGTGAGAGCATTCAGAGAGGAAAAGGTTTAAAGTGCATGCATCTAAAAGGCTTAGCTGCTCTTGGAATATTTTCATCAGCTAGAATGAATCTTTCAGCAGTTCTGGAAGCTTTTATGTATGTTCTAACTTCTGTAACTTCTTTTGCAGATAAACTATTTTTAACATAATCATCACCTGTAGCTGTTCATCTTAATACAGTCACTTGCAGCTGTTCCTTATTACTATTTTCATTTTCTGGGCAATGAAGCCGTATTTTCTTGGATTTCTACCTTTGTTCCTTCAGGAAAAGATGAGGAAGAGGGGACAGGAAAGATGAGAGGTTCAAAATGACCTCAATCTATTCAAGGATTTCACTCCCTATACTGCTACAGAGTATTCTGGTCATCCTTTGATTTGGCTACTCCTCTCCTGATGGTCATGTATTTCATTTTCAGTACCTTTGCAATTATAAACACTGTTGGGATGAACAACATGTGTGCATATATAAATCCTAAGGGATGAAACTGCTGGGTCCAAAGCTATATAACCTTGAACTATAACCTGTACTCCCCATTTATCCTACCACTGACTATACCAGTTTAGACTCCCACCAGTCCTGCTCAACACAGCCTCATGATGTATCAGTTGCATGGATGAAAAATGAAATAGCTGCTTAGACTTCTGAAAAAACTTCAAGCTCAACTCAAGCACTTACCCATAGGTTCCTTAATAACACCATAATAATCTGGTGCGTCGTTAGGATCCACTGGTTCAAGGAAAGGCCAGGCCATCTTATGGGCCTATATTGATGAGAAAAAAGGCATCATTACTGTCAGGGAGAAATAAAAATTTCATCTAAGCTTCCCATCTGAGTTACTGCATCAGTCAGCCCTTAAACTTGGAGAGTCAGTTTTAAACTTGATGGATGAAATTTATTCTTGGGATGATTTCTGCTCCAGTTACAAATGATCTCAGATGAACATGCTCTATAATAATGGTGCTCAGAGGCCTGGGACCTTGCCCTGAGGGGGGATGGTGGAGCATTAGCTTAGAAGTCAAGGAATCTGTCCTCTGGTCCCTACCTGATGACCTGCCCACTTAGTGATGCTGCCACTGCAATCACGTCTATTAAACTGGAGTGGGAGGGGTTCCAAGTGGGGTTACTTCTGCGGGTAAGAGATGTGGCAGAGAGATGAAGTTAAATAAGATGCAACCACATGATGAGACTACTGTTCTTGCTTCGGTTCTTTCAGTGTTTCTGATTTTAATGACAGGGGAGACAGTGCTGATCTAGCACTATGTCTGGAATACATCTCTAATACTTGGCAATCCTATAATGTACCCTCATCTCCTTCTTATTTTTAATAAGGGAGGGAAGGGTTTGCCTCAAAGCCTTGGATAAGCACTTGTATCTCACTAGAATTTAATCAAATTGTTTTTCAATCGATGGTATTAACAGTAAGGTAGTTTTCTTTAAAAATAAAATTTAGGCTAAAAAAAAAATCAGTCATTTTAAACCTAAGCATTAGCTAGACAATAGCTGAGCTAGCCTGTGGATCTGGTCAAACTCATGACAATGGCTTGTGGAGGACTGAGTTCTGTGGAGCAGTTCAGCTAGGAGTCGGTAAATAATCAGGTCCTTGAAGACTGGAAAGGTCAAACCCCACAAGTGCTTCCTAGGTCATGCTGGTTGACTTCATCTTTTAGTGCTGCACAGAGTGGGTTCTCACCTGTAAAGAACGAAGCACCCTCTTCAGACCCTCATAATCTTTCTCTGTGAGTGGTGTGAGCACTGTCATGGCATCCTCTGTTGACTGGCACTGTGGACAGACGTACTCGTCAATGAGCTCTGCCTCACTCTGTAAGATGCCAACACAGCGCCCATGGTACCAATTCTGACACCGGTCACAGCCAATATAAAATCTGCAAGATCCGAAATGGAAATGTGAGTTCAAAACAGATGGGATGACATGACTTATAATTTACTTTAAAAAAAAAAAAAACAAAACAAACCAAACATGCATCTGAAAATACTCTAACCCTGGGATATAAAATAGTTTTAGTATTATAATTATTTTAATACTTCTGAAGATTGACATTCCAATGTGTTAATTTAGTATTTCCGATGTTAAGAACAAGCATTAAGGTTTAAGAACACTGTCAAAATTGGAGAACCAATATGATAAAAAAAAAAAGTAGAACATTTAATTGACTTTAAAGCTCAAAACAAAATAAAGACAAAAATCTTTCAACTAATACCATATCAAATGGGAAGCTGGTACTGGCCACCCAACTGGGAGTTCAAAATCCTAAAAGCTAATAACAGAGTCTCAGAGCTTATTCCCAAATTAGTGTTTTACTAACCTGCAATAAAGCACCATTTCAAAACACTGATAAAAGTCCAAACAAGTCAGGCTATTTTAATCTCATTAATTTCTGCATTACATATTGAAGAATCAAGTCTACCATTAAACCACATTTTCCCCAATGCATCTCAAACATTCACTATGAAGCAGCATAAAGTTTGAAGGGGAGGTAAGGAGGGAAGAAGAGAAAAAAAAACTGGAAAGGAATTTGTAATGTAAGTGTATCATATATGCAGAAAAGTATCTTGCTTTTTATTTTAAAATAAAATAAGTAACCAGTCAGAGCAATTTGGCTTCCTAAATTATTAAATATGATGCTCTTATCAGAACTCACTGTGACTCATCATAAGGTGTTCTGCAGATACAGTACAATTCCTCACTGTTGCCCTCTTGTGCCCGTTTACAATCATTACAGATGTACACATCCATTTTCTTAGCCTCCTTTTCTGTGATGCCAACACATTCTCCATGATACCAGTTAGTACAAAGATCACAGCCAATATAGAACCTAAAAGCATTCACAATGAAAATGACAATGTAGTTGTCATTTTGAGCTGCATGGTACGTAAATCTGTCTTCCCTGTCCTGATTCACGTTCTTACAGGGTAACTTTCTTCAATGAGTCAGCTAAACATCCTGAATCCAGCCATTCTAACCCTGACAAACTGCAGCATTTGATGCTGTATCAAGTGTGGAAACATAAAAGTCGCTCACATCCATTTCAACAAATACACTGTTGAGTGAAATGTGGGTTTTTTAAAAAAAAAAAAACACACTGGGATTTGAAAAAATAAGCAACACACCGATGGTAATGTCTCCCTCTTAATGAATGTGTGTAAAACTGTCACAGGCACAAAAACCAAAGCCGAAGAATCAAAGACTTACATCTGTCAAACCTATGCCACAGAAGCCATTTCAAAGCCAGGGCTGTTTCTTAGATAGGTTTGAAAATGTATCTCACGATTTAAATGTGAAAACAAAGCAAAGCGCAAACACCGAGTAGAAGTTACACTACAAGGAACATGCAGGAGCTCAGCCAGGGGCAGAAGATAAAGTGGTCAGAATGCGACATGAAGAGGAAAATTAAAAAAGGTACATGGAGGAAGTCTACCAAGGTTTTGAAATAAATATTGGAATTTAATTATAGTAAGATTACGACATGGGCCAGTTTTTCAGTCAGTAGAATGTGTGTGACAATGTGGAGAGCGGCCAGGTTATTAGCTGGTGAGAAACTACTTCAGTTCAAAACCAGGGATACACTGTGTGGAGAGTGATATAAGGATTGTTAATCTAAAAACGGGGCCCTATGAGTGTGTCACTGTGGGTAACCACAGTCAGTCAACCTCGAGGCCTTTGTCGTGTAAGATCCCAAATAGCACAGTGAAGACTTTCTCTGACAAACACATAGTGTGTCTTCAGTGCTGACGGGTGCTCTGGAGGAATGCCTGGTCAGAGTCACGGCGAGGATGAGCGTGAACGGCAGGGAATGAGACTGGCCTTGCTGATACCCAATGTATTTCCTGGCAGATTCACCTGGAGGAATCGAAATAGTCCTCAAGCTTCCAACTAACCTGCTTTAGAACATCAAGGAGCAATAGACTTTTCTTGTGAGTTACAATGCTCACACGACTTGCACTGCCTCGGGTGGAGGCCCTGGGGTGTTTCTGCATGCTGCCTTCACCCAGGCAGGTGGTGTGCTGCGTGTTCTGGAAGTAAGGTCAGGACTTGAATTTCAGGTTTTAGTCTTTGTCACTAGATTCCCAAACCAGCCTAGTTTGGTACAAGAGATCACAGAACACTCCTTAAAAAACTCTCCCCAACTAGAACAAGGAATGAATGAACCTGGTATACTGAAATGTTAATAATGAAAAAAAGTAAAAAATATGAAATATCCACAAGATAACAATCTCAATACAATGGACAAATGTACGTGTGCCACATTTTATGCAATTTAAAAGTTGTGTGTGAAATGAATTTCCATGATCTGAATATTTTAAATAGGCCAAAGTATCTTGTTATTTAAGGAAAATCCATAAGCAGAGCTTTTTGTAATTTCTGTAAATCATGTTGTTTCGTTCTATAAATCATTTAGTATAATTTGCCTAAAGGGAGGCACACGTGTATTGAACTATGGGGAAAATCAGTTAATAGGGTTCTACTTTTTAAATCACATCTAATTTCTCATAAGGTAAGACAATGAAAAGTGAAGATGCCTATATTTATCTGCATTTAATTCAACACACAGCTAAATCTACCAACAAAAAGCTTTGATTTAGCACTTCCAAACAGATTATAATTTAAACTGCATCACTAAAGTAGTTCCACTGTTACAACTTAAACATCATTAATGAGACAATTTTATTTTATAAATGGATTAGGCATCTACTTACAGTAGACATTAAGCATTCCTAATTCTAAACGATCATACTTTTTAGCATAATCACACTTTTTGGTATTGTAAAATTAATACTGATATTAATTTTGGTATTAAAAAGTTGGCCTGCATCTGAATGTTGAAAATGGAAGCTAAATACCTAGTTGAGTGATAAAAATGATAGAAAAAAAAAGTGTAACCGCATTTATGGATTAATGTCTCTAAAATCTTATATATATAACCAAATACAAGTCACAACTATCAAAAACAGCTTCCAGTTGCCGTGCTTATCAAATTTTTGAGTGTCATACTTGAGGAATGAGTGAAAGAACTCCTTTTTGTATTTTTCTGACTTCTGTCCCCAATAAAAGTGGGAACTTGGACAAAAATATTACAGTATTCTATTGCAAAAAGATAGAATTCCTTGCAATCAAATGATAAAAATCCCAAACCACTCCAACTCAAAGCCCTTTCCACCATTTGAATCTAGGTTGTCCCTAGGGTTGGATGTAATCCGGGGGTTGTGAAGATTCCAGAAAGGATGATGTCAACTTTGGGCAGTGATGTAACACCCATCTTTCTTCAGAGAGCATTACTGATTGATCTGGAATTGATGCAGAGAGAAAAGGAGACAGCAAAGGAGCAACAGAAAGCTTATTTTTGATAGAAACGAATATGATGAAGGACAAACATGAATCATGAACACGTGGGGGAAAAAACTCATGAATTTTTATTCTAGTGTCAAGGTTAAGAATATCAGATGCAAGACCACAAATGAAATATCTTAAGTTCAACTATTTTCATTTAGATTGCTCCTGATATCCTCATTTTCTTCAAAACTGGAAACTTAGCTACACTTTTAAGAGAATAAACTAGAGCTCAGAAAGATCTACTCACTTAGATTCATCGTAAGGCGTTTTACAGATACAGTAAAGCTTTGTGTCCTTCTTAGTTTCCTTTGAGGTAGTAGAGATCATTTTCTTCTTCTTGGACTTGGAGTTGCAGTCTCTCTCCTCTTCCCGCTTCCTTTTCTGGGAAGCCACAGGCAGCGTGGTTGTGGCCGTGGCCAGGGGGCCTGGGTGCTGCGGGGGAGGCGGAGGCGGAGGCGAAGGCGGAGGGGCTGGAGGTGCGGGCGGTGCTGCGGGGCAGGTGGCAGCTACTGCTGTGGCCTGCACCAAGTCTTTTTCCTTCTTAATTTTCAGGTCCCTCTTGAGCTCTTCCTGTCGTCAATTAAAAAAAAATACCAGACCATCAACCGATTTACATAACGTCCTGGCCAGAGGACCTTATTTCCCCTCCTTTGTCCGAGGAGTTCCCTAGTTCGGTCTAAGGCGAGGGAGTCTTGCTAACTCCAGACCAGAGGGTTCTTACTTTACCTTAAACCCAATAGACAGCTAGAAACAGAAAATGATAATTACACAACAATTAGAAAGCTGCGAGTTATTGTCAAAGGAGGTTTGACAGAGAGATGAGCATGTGTATAAAAGAACGGTCCTTCTGACACGCCAGTCCTGCCCTGGTCCCTGTAGTCGTCGCTCAGGACGTGGTTTCAAGTGTCCACACACGCTGGCTGCTTTCTTTCGGCTGGTCTCCTTCCGTCCCCTTAGAGTGAGACTGGACATACTGGACACAAACGGGATGTGACCCTCCAGAAACGGCCTGACCAGCAGAGCATGAGACAGATGCGCCTTATTTACTGTGCTTCTATGTCTAGAATTTAAGACTCGAAGGAGAGCTATTTTCTCACAAGAAATTTTATATCAACTACAATCTTCACTTTTTCGCATGTGAAATATCTTATAGACACACACCTGTGGTATTAAGTGCTACAACTTCTTAGAAATGATTAAAATAGAGTTTCATTTTCCTAAATAATATGGTGTGTTTATAACATAAAGTTTATAAACATAAATTTAAGGGAAATTAAGATTGTCAAGACAGTATAAAGGGTACACACTTTGACCACCCCTTCAAGAATATTCCTATGACAGCATTAACATATGAGAAGTCTTTGCTTTCTGCGTAATTTTTATGTAAATTTAAAACTGTTCTTAAAAATGAAGTCTATTTGTTTCAAAGAAGGCAATCATAAATGATATAGGAACAGGTAGATATAACGGACCAACTGCATATCTTGACAATAAGAATAACAGCTTTATAACTAAAAATAATTTTTAAAATATACTAGTATACGTAAATTTGAAAGTTGTTCTTCAAAGGAAATCATCCTAGCAATAAATTCTATTAGTTAAAATAATGCTGAATATTTTAAGTACAATTTTTCTCCCTCATTAGATTAGCAATACACTGTCAGAAGCAACACCATTACTGTACACTAGAGTATCTGCGGTAGTAACAGCATTTTTAAGTGGTGGCGTAGTATAGAGACTGACTGACTGAACTGAACTGAACTGAACTGATAGTATAGAGAACGCAGAAAAATGTTCAGCATATGCTGTTTACAGTGTGATTCTGATTAAAATGTGTTTTATGTAAATACCTATATTACAAACAATATAAATTATTTTAAAATAAGAATTTCTGAGGGGGGATCATCACAGATTATTGGCTCTTTTATTTTTGTCTCCTTTCACAATGGTTGTGACACCTCAATATTCATCTAGTAGTGACTACCTCACTGAACTCACTCTTAAATTTGAATAATTTTTCTTTGGGGTTTCAACATAATCATACCATACATAATAACAAATTTTATCTTTTACTTTGCCTTTTTTTTTTTGCTTAACATGTTAGCTAGAATTTCCAGAGATGCTGAGTAATGATGGTGATTCTGGGAATTACCGCCAGTTTCTGACTTCAGTGCAAAGATCTCTAATGTCTCAGAGTTATGTGCAATGCTCATTAGTAGGATGACCTACTAATTTAATATTTCTCACTTTTCAAAATGTACAAGACATTTTTAGAGATGCTATAGATAGCCTACTTCTCTTTTAAAAAACTGTTTATATATGTATAAGTAATCTTTCATTTTTCAACAAATTCTCCAAGTATACCGAGGACTAGCCACGCCTGCAGGATCAGGTACAAGTCAAGGAAGAAATCTGGCCTTATTTAATGAACACACTTAATTTTTCCTTTAACATTATTTCACAGTTTCTCTGTTTACTCTTCTCATGAAACTTGGCAACTTTTGGCAAGACTATGTTGCAGACAATAAGAACTACAGTCAAGAGGATCCTCAAATGTTTTAATCAAAAGTCTAGACCTCTCCAAGTGGCTAATTTAGAGATTACAATATACATGTATACATAAATATCTATCTTATTTTAAAAGACATATGTTCTAACTACTTACTACTTATTCTAGGAACAAAAATGTAAATTCTAGAAAACAAACTCAGGTTTTAAGTTTAATCACAATTTCAAAGGGGAAGAAAACAGAGTAAAATCCGATGCTGAACAATGGACACAGGAGGATAGAAAACACTTTCTTACCTGCACTTCAATTTGTAGATCTTTGTCTAGCAGTGCTCTCTTTTTCAGTATTTCAGCTTTGAGCTGCTCTTTGTGCTTGAAAAGCAGCGCAGAGAGCTTGCTGGCATTCTGTTTGCTACGTTTCTGTTCCACACTCTCTTCTCGCTTCCGTTTTTTTGCTGCCTGTTTTTCTTCTTTATCTATCTTATCCAAAATATACTTCATCACCTGGTTACAGACAATCATTCTAGAGAGAAATACACAACCTATGTAATGCTGGGCATTTTATTCTGGGCTTAAGACATAATTTTTCTATGTCTCTATAGTTGATACTAACTTTCTGGGACTGGAGAGTTTCAAAGGGTGCTTCAAAACCAGTCACAAGCATCTATTAGTACTGAGTGTTCTGATTTAATAAACTCCAATCAGGATAAAACACAAACTCATAACTGCCGTGCGTGTGTGTGTGTGTGTGTGTGTGTGTTCGTTCATGCGCACGCTTTAAGAGAAGAGACTGATGCACAGTGAGAGCCTGTGTAATGGGTTATAAACATTTCTCCCTACCTTTGATTCTCTTCTCTTTCTGCTGGAGTCATGGTCTTTTTCTGTTTTAAATGTTCTATTACAGCATTATGCTTCATCACCACCTTCAGGACAGAATAAAATCCAAAAATGCGTATTTTATAATGACTACAAGTTAGCACAGGGGTAACAACAGTAGAAATCTGAGCATGTATATGTGTTTCCCAAAGAAACTAAGAATTTTATATCATAGTACAAATAAAACTAGAGCCACAGTAAGCCCCAGGTGCTTACCATGTACTGGGCACTGCACTGAGTGAAGCACTGAACATTACCTCCTTCATCATTCATTGTAACAATGCTGAATGGCAGGGACATTTTTATAAATGAGACACTGAGATATAAAGAATTTACTAACTTGTCTGAGAGTAAAGAATGAATACAGTTGTAATTTTAACCCAGCTATCATCCTCCAATGATCATGTTTTGAATGTTATGTTCTCCTTCCCAGGCATTAAAGATCACCCCATTCCAGCCCATCCCCCACCTGATACAGAAGTTAGCTTAAAGTTAGACATTATAATAATTCTCAGTTCATGGACCATACAGTACTGAAAGATGGAAAATAATGCATTTTAAAATCTGCAGATGACATTAATTTTATAAGGATATCACCATACATCTTCAAAATCCCTCTGCTGCTTAATGAGTGCTTCTAACAACAGTACTACAATCATCAAAGTTGCTAAGAGACTAGATCTTAAATTATTCCAATCACCAAAAAGAAGTGAAATTATGTGACATGACAGAGGAGTTAATTATTGCCATGATGGCAATCATAGATACAATCTGTGTCAAATAAGTCATACACCTTAAATTTATACAATGCTAACATGTCAAATATATTTTAATAAATAAAAAGTGCTTCTATATACGTGACCTAGTTTAATCATTACAATCGCCTTGCATGGCTGAAAAGAGTTTTAAGGAGGATAAAGCTCAGGGAAGGTGAGTGAGCTTCACGAACTGTAAATGGGAGACCCAGGAACTGGGTTCTCATGACTTGGGAACACTTGAAATCCACTTCTGACAAGTGCAGAGTACTGCAAGCTATATAAATGCAAAGAAAGCTTTCTCCAGTAATGTAGGATATTATTTTACACGAAACTTCAAGTAGAATAACTCTAATTCATCTAAATTGCCTTATTTCACTACGAGGCTACAGCACAAGGTTGTTTTTTATTTCTGCTATGGAGTAATGATACTTAAAACTTCTTTTTTTAAAACAAAGCTATGACTGGAAATACAAATGAGTTTAATCTGCCTGTAAAATTTGCTTAGTCTACACACAAACTAAGGAAGGACAACTGCGAATACCTTCAAACAAATTGCCACGATGCCTCAAGTGGCTTCAAAACTTGGTCAAACCTTCAAGTTTCAAAGATACTTAAACTTCCTATGTCCATTCTTTCCATCTTAGTTCTCCCAAAATATGGGCAGTTTTCACCGGTAAGTACTGGCTGTTTACACACAACAGAGTCCCAGACCATAAGTCATGTGATACGTTTTGGTCGATGCAGTGCTGCTTCTAACTTGACGCGACAATGACTTCTGTGTCTCGTTTACGGAAAGCTAACACAACCAAACACTACGTCTAATGCACAGCACAATCATTCAAGCTACTGAACATGCTGCTTTTACTTAATAACTTTACCTGTTTCTGAATGATTTCACTTTGATTAGAAGCTTGGAGGGTGTGTTCCCGCTTAATTTCTATCTGCTGCTGCTTCTTCTTTTGCTGCTGCTCCCTGAGTTGCTGAACCCTCTGCAACTGCTCTTGCACACTGGCTGCCTGCACTGTAACCACATTCTGAATGTGGTGAGTCTGCACAGGGCTGCTTTGCTGAATCTGAACGGGTAACTGGAGTTTGATCTGCTGGGGCACACCACCTTGCTGAGCCTGTATCTGAGCCACAACCTGCGACTGGATCTGGGAGAGAACCTGGACTTGCGGTGGCAGCTGCGGCACAGCCAGGACTTGGGGCTGAGGCTGCGGTACTTGGAGCGGAGGACGGGGCGGGGATGAAATAGTAACTTGACTTAACGTTTGTCCTGGTGAAAGAGTTTGAGTTGAAGACTGTACCTGGGGTTGTGACTGTGGTTGGCCCTGGGAAGGTGTCGGAAGAGATGTGTGTGGCTGGATTGGAATCGGTTGGGAGGCTGCAGTCTGACCCTGGGCCTGCTGTCCGGGAGACACTTGGGATGGCGTCGATGGGCGTGCTCGAGTCTGTGGCGGGCTCTGGACGCGAGCAGGAGGCTGTCCTTGGCCATTGCTCTGAGGCAGACACTGTCCTGCAACCTGGGCTTTGGAGGACTGTGCCTGGGTGAGCTGTGCTTCAGGAGGGACATGGGAGGCCACAGCTGTTTGGGTCTGAACTTCAGGCTGAGTTTGAGTTTCAGGCTGAGCTGGGGATGGGGGCTGGGTTTGGGGCTGGGGCTGAGCTGAAGGCTGAGCTGAAGGCTGAGCGGGCTGCGCAGGCTGAGGCTGGGCTTCTGGAGGACTCACGCTCGACGGCGGAGCTGGAGGCTGGCTTTTGGCTGGCTGCACCTGTGTCGGGGACGATAATTTACTCTGTCTTTGTTCACTTGTACCTGTGAAAAGGCAAGAGCAAATACTTATGACTCTAGAATGTAAGACTGTGGTTTAAGACGAATTTGAAGGGGATTTTCTAAAATGAGAATTCTACATTTCAGGACAGAGGACTGAAGCTTAGAAATGCTCCATCTAGAAATACTTTGGTCAGGACTCGCCCATTGGGGAACCTCGCCATGTTCACGGCTGCCCGCCACATGTTTTGCGAGGTCTCCGGAGGGCTGGCTTCCGAAGCAAAGCACAGTCTCTGGACATCAGTCCGGACTTGTGGCCCAGGTTAAGCTACCTGTATCCCTCTCCTATGGCATGGGGTCAGTGAACGACAGCAGCTTGCAGGGGGAGGCTCACAGAGTGCTCCAGTTTTGGAGCTCTCAGTCCTAGCTTGTGAGCTGGACAGATCATCTGCCTGGCGAGCATGTCCGTGATCCATTCAACAACTACAGGTTAGGGAGAGAGCAGGAGGGGGCACGGTCACCATGGCACTTTACTACTGTGCGCTACCCCCGACTTTCCTCATTTCCTAAAGTGGGAGAGGGGTGGCGACAGGGAGTCTGTCCGAGCAAGAGATCTGGTCGAGCCCTTGTGAGGCTGACCAGTCAGCTGTGGACGCTCCTCGGCTTGGGGCACATCTGCCCAAGGTAAGCCCCAGTCCTCTTGCCTCCTTGGTCACCCAGCAACTTGTGACACCAACGAGCAGCACTTCTGACAGCTCCCAAGTTCTACCTGCTGCTGTAGTAGAGACGGTGGTGGTGGTGGTGCTGGTGGTGGCAGCTGTGGTTGCCAATGGGGTGAAGAGGAATCGCTGAACGGTACCATTTGGCATTGCAGCTTGCATCAGCTGCTGTCCTGGACCCGGAAGTATAGTCACCCCTTGAGGTATCAACTGCAACTGCCCAGTAGTCTGACCTTGTCCTTGAATCACTACTGTCAAACCTTGATTGCCACCCTACAGAAAAAAGACACCTAACATGTAAAGAGTATTCAAAAAGCATCAATCTGTAAATATACTGTTTTTATGTTGAAAAGATCCTTTAAAATAATGAAACTATGTATTTGAATGTCTATGGAATAGTACCAAGATAATACAGATAAGCTAAAAGAACAGCATTTATGGTGATATAAAGACTGATGGTTATTAGTGGGAAAAACATGAATTAACAGTCCAGAGTTCCAGTCTGNCTGAGCGGGCTGCGCAGGCTGAGGCTGGGCTTCTGGAGGACTCACGCTCGACGGCGGAGCTGGAGGCTGGCTTTTGGCTGGCTGCACCTGTGTCGGGGACGATAATTTACTCTGTCTTTGTTCACTTGTACCTGTGAAAAGGCAAGAGCAAATACTTATGACTCTAGAATGTAAGACTGTGGTTTAAGACGAATTTGAAGGGGATTTTCTAAAATGAGAATTCTACATTTCAGGACAGAGGACTGAAGCTTAGAAATGCTCCATCTAGAAATACTTTGGTCAGGACTCGCCCATTGGGGAACCTCGCCATGTTCACGGCTGCCCGCCACATGTTTTGCGAGGTCTCCGGAGGGCTGGCTTCCGAAGCAAAGCACAATCTCTGGACATCAGTCCGGACTTGTGGCCCAGGTTAAGCTACCTGTATCCCTCTCCTATGGCATGGGGTCAGTGAACGACAGCAGCTTGCAGGGGGAGGCTCACAGAGTGCTCCAGTTTTGGAGCTCTCAGTCCTAGCTTGTGAGCTGGACAGATCATCTGCCTGGCGAGCATGTCCGTGATCCATTCAACAACTACAGGTTAGGGAGAGAGCAGGAGGGGGCACGGTCACCATGGCACTTTACTACTGTGCGCTACCCCCGACTTTCCTCATTTCCTAAAGTGGGAGAGGGGTGGCGACAGGGAGTCTGTCCGAGCAAGAGATCTGGTCGAGCCCTTGTGAGGCTGACCAGTCAGCTGTGGACGCTCCTCGGCTTGGGGCACATCTGCCCAAGGTAAGCCCCAGTCCTCTTGCCTCCTTGGTCACCCAGCAACTTGTGACACCAACGAGCAGCACTTCTGACAGCTCCCAAGTTCTACCTGCTGCTGTAGTAGAGACGGTGGTGGTGGTGGTGCTGGTGGTGGCAGCTGTGGTTGCCAATGGGGTGAAGAGGAATCGCTGAACGGTACCATTTGGCATTGCAGCTTGCATCAGCTGCTGTCCTGGACCCGGAAGTATAGTCACCCCTTGAGGTATCAACTGCAACTGCCCAGTAGTCTGACCTTGTCCTTGAATCACTACTGTCAAACCTTGATTGCCACCCTACAGAAAAAAGACACCTAACATGTAAAGAGTATTCAAAAAGCATCAATCTGTAAATATACTGTTTTTATGTTGAAAAGATCCTTTAAAATAATGAAACTATGTATTTGAATGTCTATGGAATAGTACCAAGATAATACAGATAAGCTAAAAGAACAGCATTTATGGTGATATAAAGACTGATGGTTATTAGTGGGAAAAACATGAATTAACAGTCCAGAGTTCCAGTCTGAGTTCTGCACATGGACAGCCAGGAATCTATGAGTAACACCACCTCCTGGATCTAAGTCTCCCAGTCTAAAAAATAAGAGCATTGAAGTGACTGACTAAGGTCTCCACAAAATTCTGAGTTTAAATCACCTTATTTATATTCACATTATTTTATAACTTTCAAAGCATCTTCATATATACTTTAGACATGCCTCATTTGATTCTCACAGTAGACTTGTGACTTTGTGGAGTAAGGAGAGAAAATATTACTACATTCTTCCTACCAATTGGGAAACTCAAGTTAGAAAGTTCAAGTCCCTTGCCGACAATTAGAGAGCAAGTCCAAGGTGAGACACAGTGAGAAGCCCAGGCCTCCTAGTTTCAGCTTTTTCACTATGTACCAAACGATCTATGGAGTGTGTGTATGCTGAAGCATAGAAAGCTTAGGGTTCTACACACAGAATGCAAATACCACATGAGGAAGGTCACTAACGTCTGAGTTGTCACCAAAATGGGGACCAGGAACTAAAAACTCCATATGTACTACCACTTCTGTCCAGGACTTATTAATCCTCAACCACCAGGAGCATGAGGGAGAATTAGAAAGCAAACATAAAACCAATCCACCCCAAATCTCCAACAGTCAAAACTGACACTGTAAAGTTTGCTTATTAAGCTCCATGTACTTTTACTCATGAGCCCCTTATTCACTCTTGCTTTTCTAAAATACTTTCTGTGTGCACAGTCAAAACTACATAAAACACAAAGTATAAAGAATAATTATGAAGTGAAGATCTATAAACCCAGCATTCAGATCATCATCACCAGGATCCAAGAAGCTCTGCATGTGACCTGCTCTGATCTTAATCTCCTTCCTTTGCCCTAGAGGGAAGCACTAATTTCACGGATACAGTACCTGCATTTCATCGTGTTGTGACTACTGAGGTGTATACAGATCTCTACGGGGCCACCGGCTCATGACTTCAGCAGCACCATTATTTACAAAGAATATGAAAGGTGCCCTTTGATGCCCCCTCCAGGAAGGCAATGCAGCAGCCCCCTAATCCTGCACAATGTAGCTAGTTTTGCCTGTTTCTGAATCTTAGGCAAGTAGATCATCATGTATGTTTGTTACTTGCTTCTTTATTTAGCTCAACAATGTAGTTGTACATTGTGGTAGTTTGTTCATTTCAGTTGCTGTAGGAAGGCATTACCACTTTACTGATCTAATCGATGGTTGCTGTATGTATTCATGTCCATTACTCTGGTGCTCAGACGAACAAGAACTTTTCAAGAGAACATACCTAGGAGGGTAACTACTGTGACCTGGGGCATGCTGTGTCTTCAACTTTGCTAGAAAGTATTGAGGAATTTTCCAAGGTGGCAAACCAATTTACATTATTATCAGTTGTGTATGAGAGTTCATTCAACTCCATGTTTTTGCTTTTCTTGATTTATCTGACATTTTACTTTATACCAATCTCTTAATATATGGTTTTAATACACATTTCCCTCATTACTAACAAAGTTCAGCAGTTTTTTGGATTTGTGGACATTTAAGAGTTCTCTATTCTCATCAAGTGTGTCTATTCTTATTTTCTACCAAGTTATCTGGATTTTTCCCCATCTTAATCTGTAGTAGTAACTTCATTTCTGGAGAACAATCCTTGGCTGGCTATATGTGTACCTTCCCCTCACAATCTTTTCACTCTTTCATGTTTGATGGACTAAAGTTCTTACTTCTAATGCTGAATTTATAAATCTTTTCCTTTATGGTGAGTATTTTCTGTCTTTAAGAAAGCCTTTCCTACCTTCTGACAAGTACTATAGTCTTATCTTTTACAGCCAGGACTTTAATCTTCCTGGAGCTGAGTTTATGAGTGAGGTTGTGGTCCAAGCCAGGACCTTTTATTGAAAAGTCTGTCCTTGATCCACACTGCTATCCAGGTCATATATCAAGTGTCCACATATACATATGGGTCCCCTTCTACTGTTCTGTACCGATTGGTCTACCTATCCTTGTGTCTGAACCTTACTGTATTAATTAGTGAAGGACTATAATTTAAAGTCTTTATATCAGGTTACTACATAGGGCAAATTCTCCTTTTCTTCAAAAGTATTAACAGTTATTCTGGATCCTTTGAACTTTCATATAAATTTTTTTAAAACCAGCTTGTCAGACTTTAAAACACCTCTTTTAGGATTTTGATGGCAACCACATTCATTCTATGGATTACTACTGGAAGGACTGATAGAACTGATAGTAACACTGGGTGTTGCAACGAAACAGCTGAATGTACTCAAATTTTATTTTTCCCAAGCAAACTAGTTAACTAATAAAATTTTGGTGGTTCAGTGTGTTATCCACCCTGCTATTATAGCACACAATCTCAGCATTCTGGACAGTTGAGGGGATTACATCCTGCCTTTAAGAAGTACTTTTCTTTGACTTTAGGAAGCAGCCACTTCTTAAAACAAGTACATTTTTAAACCTCTGAAAATAAGTTCATATTTTAAAACTCACAGCAGATACAAATAAGACAGATCACCTCTAACGTGAAAAAGGAAGTCACATTACTTACGTGGCCCTGTGTTAACTGAGTGAGCTGAGCCATGGTAAGCTTCACCTGTCCTTGCTGGGGACGAGGGGGCTGTGAGGCTGAAGGCTGCAGACTCGCAGTGGATGTTCCTGAAGATAACCCTTTTTGTGCAGGTGTGGAGGAAACGGTACTAGGGGCAGAGATCGCAGTGGAGACAGGCTGCCCTCTGATGATCTGTGTCACCACCTGCTGAGGAGCACCTATGTAAACAGGGAAATATTAGAGTGCTTCTGTGCCCAGAGTGGTTCTCTAAGTTGAGATTTATCTCTCAACAATTTGCATGAATGTATTTTCTCAATTTTCAAAAAGACTTATGGGATGCCGACACACAGATGCCTTTAGTCATATACCCATACCCGAAGGACCCACCCAGTTGTCAATAAGTCTGTTTTCACTCAGCTCACTGAGAACCTCTCTTCCATTCCTACTCTCTGCAGAAGAGTTCAAGAAAAAACAAAAAACAAAAAACAATGTTCTTCCTGTGACTCTAAAGCCAAAATGATAATAGGGAAGATGGAGGAGAATATGTAAAAAATGCCATTAGGCAGTCTTTCCTTAGGAATACAAACTAAAAATAATAACACATAATTAACTAATGTAATTTTTAAACAAAACACATATAATCTGGAATATTCTGGGCCAATTATATTTATAAATGAGTTTTTCTTACAGCTATCTGCCAAACAGTTTGGGAGAACCAAGAGGGCAAGGACCCTTATGTCCTCAATATCAGAGCAATGTGCTTAACTAATGCTGTCATATTTACTGTTCAATAACTGTTTATAGAATGAATGAAGTTTAACTGAAATGGCTCTATCATCTTCTTTAAAAACTGTTTCTCATTTAACCTGATATAACTGGAAAAAAAAAATCAGATGGTAATTATTTGGTAGCTAGTTTTATACTTACAAAGTCTGAATTCATTATTCAGTAGTAAATAACATATTTCTGAAGTTTTATGTTCGCATCCTGTTTGTCCTTTTGTGTCTACATATATATTTCTTTTAATGATTGGTGGTTAATATTACTGCATTATGTATAAAATTAAATCTATTTTGACCCTTAGAACACTTTCCCCCTTTAAAAAAAAAAAACAAAACACACACCACGGTGAAATCCCTGCTTATAAACTTTTTTGTGCTTCTAATTATTTCCTTAGAATGAACTCCTCCCAAAGATACTGTGTTCACAGTATGCACACAATACTAAACTGAATTTTAGAAAGGTTACACTCACTCATACTCCCCCCACCACTGAGTACTTATTACATGAAGCCTTTGCCAGCCCTGTCACTAAAGTAACATACTCCAGCAATCGGAAATGGCCGGACAGCATCACAGTGCCTGCAATTCTTCAGGTGGGCTAGTTTCCTTTGGTAGCATGCGCCTGAATTCCAGTGACTTGTAAATATGCTTTAAAAATTGGCAGGATACATTTTCTTTCTTTTCTCTTTCTTCTAAACTTTTCTTGGTTACTGTCATCCATTTACTCATAAAGATGAATTGAAAAATAGCACAGTATATGCAGACAAGTGCCTGAATTTATGAACTTTTGGACCCCAACACTATGTTCTACTGAAGTTCAAGGAACAGTTCATGAAAAGTTCAAGGAAAAGTTACTTCATCATCTTGTATTGATACAATATCATCATAATCACAGATGGATAAAAGGGTTCGGACTGACTGGTTATATGTAATTCAGATGATCCCCAATATGTACGTGTTAATTTATTTTTAGATTATCATTGAAATGCAAATTCAAAAATTAAAACACTTTTTATTCCATACGACTTTGGGCCAGCACACACTCACACACACACACACACACACACACACACACACCCACCCCCCACTCTCCCTCCATCTCTCTGACCACAACTCCAAAGAGTCTTCACTGGGACACACACACACACACACACACCCACTCTCCCTCCATCTCTGACCACGACTCCAGAGTCTTCACTGAGACACACATACACACACACACACACACACACTCTCTCTCTCTCTCTCTCTCCCCCTCCCTCCCTCCATCTCGCTGACCACAACTCCAAAGAGTCTTCACTGAGACACACACACACACACACACACACACACACTCTCTCTCTCTCTCTCCCTCTCTCTCCCTCCCTCCATCTCTCTGATCACAACTCCAAAGAGTCTTCACTGGGCACCCCAGCCCCACTGGCCACCTTGCTTTTCAAACAACACACCAGAAACATTCATATATATTCACATGTGCAAGTCTATTATCACTTATCATCTATAAACTTTTCTTCTTCTTTACATGAGTTTTATCTTCCCTTTAAGTTGGCTGCCTGACAGCTATTTTTGAACACAAATAGATATGAAATTTCATCAATTGTCATTATAGTATTAACTAAAATAACAAACCATACGTTCTTCTCTGGTATAAATTTTGCTTAACCATTTGGGGATTGCTGTTTCAAAAAAATACCAAGCCAAGTTTCATACTAGAATTATGCTAAATCTGTAAAATGAATGGGAAAAAAAAATCAATCCCACCCCCTGCCCTTATGCCCTGAAACTATTTCTTATAAGAAAGAAACTGTTTTCCAACCACTTCAGAGAATTTTACCTATAAACCCCTGAGGTCTAGAATTTTTTTTGCAGGTTAACAGCATGGCAACTTCCCCCATTTCTCCCCTTGGTATGACTCATTGAGACTCAAAATTCAGGGGACTTCCCTGGTGGTCCAGTGGCTTCCATGCTTGCACTGCAGGAAGGGGTAGGTTTGATCCTTGGTCAGGAGACTAAGATCCCACATATCATGTGGCATGGCCAAAACAATTTTTTAAAAAGACTAGAAATTTATAAACATAGTATATAACTATGCCTTGTTATTCAAAAAGATTTAGTTCATTCTATTTTTATGGCACTTTCTCATGCCTACTTTTAGTTAACTAGCATTTTGTTTCCTTTTGTCAAGCTCAGACTTGCAAAAGAAGAGTTTAATATTTGCCTTTTTTGCCTTATAATCATTACTTATATTTATTTTACTTTCTATTTTCATTTAAGACTTGTTTTATATATTTTTCTATCTTCTGACTAAGATTTAATATGGGTTTTTGAGTCTGTTTTGTTCACCAACATATTTCAACTGCCTAGAGTAGGTGCTCAAATATTTTTTGAATGAATGAATTTGCCTCTCAGTTCAGCTTTGCAGCCTGGCTTAATTGCTATTTGATAATCTGTTTGTAATGACACATTTTCTTTAACATAAAAGTTACTTTTGAAAACATATGTTTATAAATTCCAAGCAAATAAAAGTTATTAGTATAATACCTTAGTATTAATTTCTAGATACACTACAAAAAATGTAGCCTATACATATTCTACTTTTTGGAATTCATCAAGGTTTTACCCATGGCTCATTTTAAGACCATTTTCATAGGAACAGCTCATAAACATTTGCAACTAATGTGTATTCCTAAAGGTACAAAATTGATATAGTCTGGTTCTGGTCTATTATGCTTCTGCTAATCCTTCCTCGATTTCAAATAGCTTTTGCTTTATACTCTTCAATGAATCTTATTTAAAGATACAAGATTACATCTTCACTGCAATCTTTAGCTTTAAGCCAAAATAAATAAAATGACTCTCTCTCACCCTAGTTGTTTTTTCTTTAATTGTGAATTTGACTTTGTTCGGTATTACTAGGATTATCGATGTCTTCTCTCTGCCCCTTGTTTTTTTTTTTGTCCTTTATTTCATGTATCCTTAACCATCTTTTTTTTTAACCTTTTGTGGTAATCTGCTTTTAGGTACATTCTCATAAAGGCTTTTTCACTCAGTCTTTATTGGCTTCAACTTTTAATAGGGGAGCTTTAACATTTATATTAAAAAGGGCAGGGACTGCCTTTGTAATTTTGTCTCATGTTTTCCATTTAAATGCTTCTTAGCCACTTCCTTGATTTTATCTGTCCTTTACCTCACAGACTGATTTCTCTGCTCATTCTCTACGCCAGTGATTTCAATGTATATAATCCATTAACTAGAGGTTTGAAGAACATTTTAAACAAGCATACTTGAATCTGCTTTGCTCTTATTGACAATGCCAGAAATGAAATATAATCGATGGGGACATCCCATGATAAATCAGAAATTTAGTATGCTTTGAAATCTTAATTCAAATTGGTATTTTCTAATATGTGGAGTGCCAGATACAGAATATTATAGATTTCCTACACTGGCTATTTAGATGTAAAATGATAATGCTGGGGTAGATGAATACCTGGCTGTACCATCACAGGTGTTCGAATAATTGTCTTTCCTAGTGTTGACTGCTGGAGTGGAGTTCTAATCACCGTCATACCAGGGCGGATCTGAGGCCCTGTGATGACCTACAAATGACACAAAGGACAAGGAATTAAATGTTTTTAAAAAGACTAGAGCATGATGGACTCAGGAACAGAGATCTTTAAACATTCTGTATTGATAAACATGTCTGTAGAAATGACAGAGACTCTTGGACATTACATATTAAATTATATGAAGCATCAGAACAAAGACAAACTTTTGAGGGGAGAAAACAGAATTCAAATCAGATCATACAACACTCCTCATCACTGATACCAAGAATAGCCTACAGACTAAAAGAAAAGAACAAGACCCAGGAAAGCTTGCTCTATAACCACCACAGTTGCTCACAGGAAAACGAGGAGTCCTATTTTTCCTGAGCTCCTTATCTGTAACCCAGAGAACACAGGAGCAAGATCGGAAGCCAAAAGCTCTCTCATATGGAGCATATTACTTTCAGTGTTAGGTTTAGAACATTCTCAAGTCTGCAAAACATTAAGCCTTTTTCATAATACTAGTGGCCAAAAAAATGATGTATCTAAGATGTATGCGTATCAGCTGATAGACTAGTTTCAGGGCTGTGGAGTCTATTTTTCACTCTACTTCTTAGTTGTACTGAACGTTCTCCTGGGTGATCCAGTGTTCCCCACTGTTTTCAATTAAGAAATATTTTTGTAAAATCCTGGAAAAGCAGTCTTTATGACTCATACATTGTACTAATGTGGTATTAACAAAATGTTAAAAATGAACAGTTCACTAGAAATATAACTAACAGATTTTTAAAAAAAACAATACTTTGTCACAGATAAAGTAAGGGGCAAAGAACAATTAGGAGCTGGATTAATCCTGGAGGAGGCCATTCTAAAAACTCCAACCAACGTGGTTATTAACATCAAATAAACCTGTAAAGGACTCTTACTTGGGAAGCGGTTGTGGTTCCTCCAGAGCCTGAGGTATTGGGCCTAATGGTGACTGTTGCTGTCCTGGGCTGGAACGAAGTAAAGGTTTGCTGACTTGTACCTGTACTCGATGGAATGATACCCAGGACTTTCTGCTGTACTTGAACAACACCTTAAAAAAAAAAAGATGAAGAAGTCATTAATAACTGCTTCTTTAGTAACATCTCAGGTACTGCTTGGTTTCTGAGGAGAAACTAGGTGTGGCGGGGGGTTTTAGTGGGCTACATAAAATGTGAGATCCGAAGACTGAAATCAGTGAAAAGGAAATGAAAAATAATGGCAACAGTATGATCTGGCAAATGTGAATTAAAACTCTCCACATTTCCCTTACCTCCTTGTGTTGCTGGCACATTTACAGCGACAATCTTGCTGTTTGCAGGAAGTGGAAGTTTGGTAATTACTTTTCCTGCCATAGTGACTGGATTGCCTGTAATTTGGAACGTCTGACCTGTGCTGGCAATGGTTGTAGCAGATGTGGCAGCTGTGCTGGTGGCTAATGGGGTATAAGACATTCGATAAGCTTCAGATTTAAAATAACCAGCAACGCAGTGACTTCTAGGAAGGCACCAATGCATGAAATGTGGCTCATTTTTGTATTTTTAAGAAAAGCATTCCACTCCACTCAAAGTAAGTGAACCATGTAAATGTTGAAAGTGAAATAATGTAAGAGAGGAGTTTCGCTAATGTAATATTAGGAACATTATCTGTAACAAACCTACTGTTACAGTTGGTTTGCTCAACCGGCTGCAGAAGAAAAAGAATTTTCTAAAGAAAAGTTTCATTTCAGTAGGTAAAGGACTGAAATTTCTTTTTCTTGAATGAAAGCAAGCTTTTATTTAATCACAGGTGTGTACCTGAATTTGACTGGCCTTGCTTAACCCAGGTGGCAAAGGTTTGATGAAAGTTCTTGTTCTGCTGGAATGTTACTGTAGCGGGAGATCCAACTTTAGTAGTTAATACCATTTTAGTTCCAGTTGTAACTGAGCCACTTATGGGGGCCACCATGACTTTCTGTGCTGGAGAGATGGTACTAGTTGTACTGTTGGTTGGGGAAGTAGTAGAAGCTGCAATCACTGTGGGCTTCTGTTGTTCCAATCGTTTCTAGAAAAGTTAGGGAGAGAAACCATGAACAAACATCATTTCAAACAAAAATGCCATTCTCTAAGAAGTCCAGTCACAATTCCTTCTAATCTAAGAAACTGCACCAAACTTCTAAAAATATTTTACTTCCAAAAATGTGCTCATGTAAACTCACACCTGAATTTAATTTCTTGAGGAAGGCAATACTTTTATGACTCTAAATTACATATACTTTATTAAAAGTAGCTTTTCACAATAAAAAATTGAAATGATCATGTTTTTCCAGTCCGTGCAAAGGTCCAAGCTTTCAGACTAAAAACACAAGACACGGGTGATCTTACTAGACACAAGGATATTGTGCGACTCAGTGGTAGAGTTTAGAATAGACAGCAAATGATGAGCCTGTAAAAGGATTTAGTTTTATCATGATGCTCACTTATCCAATAATAAAGAATGAGTCAATTTTTTTTTGGGGGGGGAAGGGGCTTTTCCATGTGAGATGCAGAATCTTAATTCCCTGACCAAGGATCAAACCCAAGTCCGCTGCAGTGGAAGAGTGGAGTCTTAAACACTGAACCATTATGGAAGTCCCCAAGAACACGCCAATATTTAAATATCACTATTCAAGTTGGCAAACCTGCAATCAAGCAAGCTGAAAATTATAAATGATTTTTCTAGACTTATATTTTTCAGTTCAAGTATTTTTACATAAAAATCTGTTAAGGGTACTTTATACAGAATTGTATAATCTGATCTTTCAGACTATGGGGTTATCAAAGACAATGTTTCTTTTCCCATAGATTGCTGCCTCTTCCTAACAGCTTACTGACATGATAGCTTACATTTATACATGTAAAACCTACAGATGCCATTGACTACAAACCAGGTGGGAGACCCTTTACCTTAATTATCCTATTTAATGCTTAGATCTTTAAATGATGATTTACAGATGAGGAAACTGAGACTCAGCTTGTAAAACTTGTCTAAGGTCACAGGGCTAGTGCATGGTGGAGCTGAGTTGTGTATGAAGACCAAATTTCAATGCTGAAGTATTTCCTGCCATCAAAAACAGCTCAGCAAAGACAGCACATCCCATCTTTTTACTGTTACTTTTGTACATGTCCTGTATGCCTGAAAATAAACCGAGGTATTTTATATAATTTCTCAATTCTCAGAAGAAAATGAGTTCAGTTTTGGATTCCTAGAAATCTCATCTGACTAAATTAGTTTGTTTTATTTTTCTTAAAAAGGAGACCAAACACCCCCCACCTAAACATATAGCTATTTTCTGGGTCTATGCCTTTAAATACCAGAAATGTAGACTATGGGAAATATAGCCGATATTTTATAACAACTGTGAATGAAGTATAACCTTTTAAAATTGTATAAAAAATTACAGGGTAAAAGAAATCATAGATTTGATATATCCACAGAATCTGCTGGGTTTGTACACATATTCAAAAAGGCAAGTTTGTCATTAAATTCTAGCTGTCATTATTGCCTAATTTCTGCATGAAAAAAAAGTTAAGATCATCTTTACTGATAAATTTGAAAAGCATATTAAAATGAAGACTGGTCTGTTTCAAGAAATATTCTGAATAAAGATTTTGAAGTAATGTGTAAATTCATTATATCCTGCTCTGTTCAATTATATCCAGGATGTATGTCCATCACCTCAGAAACGACACATATGGGGAAAACAGAGACAACAATGTTCCTGGGGGACTTAAAGGGCAATAAATCAAGTTCAGGTTCTGACTTTCAATCGCCAGAGAAAAGTTCGTTATCAAATTATAGAAATTGACTCCTTGCCCACCCAACCCCCCACCAAAGCAAAATCTTAGGTTACATCATAGAGATGACAAAACACATCCATAAAATGAAAAACAAAACAACTAGCCAGTCTTTCCATAAGTGGACAGAAAGACGTGACAAAATTGAAGTGTTGTTATCTCAAACTTTGATCTAAGTAAAGATGACCCATAGTAAACCACTGTAAAAGATATATAAGAACTTGAAAATGTTTTATAAAATATGAGGGACAAAGTAAAATGTAAGGAAATGAAGAATCTGATTTAGTATATAATTTTTAATTTAGCTTTGTGTCACTAAGTTAATGGTATCTATTTTATCTATATCCTGAAAATTTATATATTCAAGCTTGGCTAAAAGCTTTTATATTATCTTCTTAACAATAATTAACAACAATCTTAACAGTAATTATCTTTTATGCGGGTCCCTAAGTTGTCAGGCACAATTTGCTTTTTCATAGGCTACAGAGAGTTTTATAGGTCAGAATTTTGCAGGAAAAAATTATCCTTAGAAGCTAGTCATCAGGACTTTCCTAATGGTCCAGTGGTTAAGGCCCCATGCTTCCACATGGAACTCTGCTCAATGTTATGTGGCAGCTTGGATGAGAGAGGGATTTGGGGGAGAATAGATACATGTATATGTACAGCTGAGTCCCTTCGCTGTTCACCTGAAACTACCACAAAATCGTTTGTCAATCGGGCATACACCGATACAAAATAAAAAGTTAAAAAAAAAAAAGACTGCTTCCACTGAAAGAGGTGAGGGTTCAACCCCTGGTTGGAAAACTAAGATCCTACCTGTCACACGACACGACAGGACACAGCCAGGAAAAAAAAAAAAGAAACTACTCATTGAAATATAACAAAGACTTCAAACAGTGTTCTTCAAATATGTACACTTTTTGCAAAACCACAGCTTGGTATATCCACAGAATTACTTTCAAGTACTGAAATTAAGATACATATGTGAGATACACATAAAAACAAAATCACATAAACATATAATTACTGTGCTTTTAGCGTGCATGAATTTGGCTAAAAATGTCAATTCGTTGCCAGGTGGGACAGTACCAACTCCCCCACCTGCTGGGCAGCCAATCGCTGCTGTTTGAGGTGAGCCTCCATTTGGGCCTTGAAGTCCTCTGCCTTCTTCTGTTCACTAACCTTAGCCTGTTGCTCAACTGCTTGTGCCTTTTCTTTCTCCACTCTGCAGGGAAAGAAAGGAGGAATTTGTCAGAAACTACAGGCATACCTCAGCGGTATTGTGGGTTTGGTTCCAGACCACTGCAATTACACAAATATAGCAGTAAAGTGAGTCACATGAATTTTTTTGATTTCCCAGAGCATATAAGTGATATTTACACTATTACTGTAGCCTATTAAGTGTGCAAAAGCATTAATGTCTAAAAACATGTGCATACCTTAATTTAAAAAATACTTTGTTGTTAAAAAATGCTAATAATCACCTGAGCCTTAGGTGAATACAGTGGTAACATACAAGATCACAGATGGGGAGTGGGGACGGAGGTGGGGGTGAGGTTCAGGAGAGGGGAAATGTATGTATATACTTATGGCTGATTCGTGCTGTGGTATGGTAGGGCAGAAACCAACACAACGATGTAAAGCAATTATCCTTCAATTGAAAAAAAAAGATTACTGATCACAGATTATTATAAGAAATATAATAAATATTGTTAAGAATTACCAAAATGTGACCTAGAGACACAAAGTAAACAAATGGTGTCAGGCAAATAGTGCCAACAGACTTGCTCAAGGTAGGGTGGCTACAAACCTTCAGTATGTAAAAACAAAAAACAAACAAAAAAAAAACAGTTATCTGCAAAGTGCAAGAAAATGAGCAAGGCTCTATCCTATCAGGCATCTGGAATCTAATATTAGGTGAAACCTGGCTAAATGTCATAAAAGTAAAAATTAGCTCAATTTAAAAACAAAACACTAAATCAGGGTAATTCACAACTGACAAGTGGATAACTCATAAAAATTAGGAAGAGGCCCTTAATAAACCACAGCTAGAAAATCAAAATGTGGATCAAAATTAGGACATACTGAATAAACTACTCAAGAAGTAATTCTTGAATTCTGAAGTGATAGAAATCTTCAATGTCTGATCACTTGTAAGCCATTTCCTTACCTTTCGGCAAATGCCCTGATCTCCCATAATTCCAGCTCTTCCTCTGCCACCCAGGTTTCGATAATAACAGGGCCAGTTTGCTTGGGCGTTTCTGGTCTCTTTGGCCGCAACGCACTTGATCGAAGGCCTTTCCTCTGAGGTGTAGGTGTTTCTTTGGAAAAGAAACCAGGGTATTCTAAGCAATATAGCTTCTAAAATTATAGTACTTCTGGCATCTTCTCTTATATGAAAAGCAGGGATTGGCAAAGTTTTCTTAAAGGGCCAGATGGTAAATACTTTATAGACTATTTTTTAGACTTTTAGACTGCATACTGACTATGCAGGCCAGATGGTCTCTGTTACAACTTCTCAACACTGCCTTTGTATCATAAAAAGAGCCAAAAACAACATACATGTAAGTGAGTAAGTGTGGCTGTGTTCCAATCAAACTTTACTAACAAAAGCAGATGGTGGGTCAAAGCTTATGGGCCGTCGTTTGCTGGCCCCTGATATAAAAGTCCTATGAGCCTTTACCCAGCCTGCTCCCTCTGCCTGGACACTATTCCTAGCTCCCTTCATCCTCATTTGACTGCTGCTTAATCATCCTTCAGACCTCAGCATGGTACCAACTTCCTTCAAGAAGCATGGCATTTTCCTCCCAGGTGGGCTGCAGAGGTCTCTGACATGTGCAGCCCTGGCAATCTGTATTTCCCTATCATGGCACCGAGAAGAGGGACTGGAGAGTTGTTAATGGAAAGGGGGATTGGAAACTATTAAGAATAGATATAATTTCCAGTGATAAAGATTTTAAAAATAGAAAGTAAGGACAGACAAGCATTGAACCGTCCCATATGTTCAGGAAAAAGAGAAGCAGCAGAATCACAGGCAAGCAACAGAAGGAAACTGAAACAGCAGCAGGAGCTGGGTTGTACGAAGTGATACAAGAAGGGTGATTTCAGAAGACTGGCAGTGGCTGCATGGACGGCTGAGGTCGAGACTGGTCAAGAGCACATTCTTTCATCTGTGTGCCTCTGCCTATCCATGTTCCAGGACAGCCCTGCTTTAATTCTACTAGCATTTCATCATCTTTTAGGACAAGTACCCTCCTCATTGGTACTCTTTTCAAAAAAGGCATTCCTATTTATTCCCCAAGGTGAGCTTTTGACTTAATTCAATCAAGCTTCAAAAAATTAAATTTATACACTTGGGGACAATTAACTTCTATAAAATAGTAAGTTTCCATCTATAGACAGCACTTTCTTTTTACACATTTCTTAACAGATTTTTCCCTAAGCACTTTTACTATACATATAAAATAAAATTACTGACTTTGTCTAATTATAGATCTTTAATCTGGACACCTTACTGCACTCTTTTTAGTATTAATAGTTTTGATTTTCAAGTATAGTACTATCATACCTTTTGCTTCCTTGAGAATAGGGCTGGTTTGCCATTCTTCTATATAATTGCCACCTAGTACCTATCATGTAGCTGTCCATGTTTCTTGAGTAACTCTTTATGCCTGTTAGGTTATTTCTATATTGAGCATTTATGTATGACGCAAGAGCTTGAACCCTTGAGTTCATCTTCACTGACCACCTACGTGTCAGATTCTGCAGCAGGCTTCAGGACTACAACCAGACAGACTCGAAGGCTTGAGTCTTGGAGCTGATGGTCTGGTGTCAACCACTGCCCCACATCTTACTTTTAAGAGGTATTTGTACCCTTCCTCTGCTGGGCACTGTTGATTGTGGATATCACAGTGCCCAGGAGAATCTTCCTATGTTTATTACTTAAATATCATTTTAAAAACAAAACTCTCTGTGATGAAAAAGTACTGCTTTCAAAAGTTGAATGAAGAGTTAAAGCAACACTGCAGGGCAGAAACAGAGACTCCGACACACAGAACAGAATTATGGACACAGCTGGGGAAGGAGAGGGTGGGATGAATTCAGAGAGTTGCACTGAAATATTTACACTATCACGTGTAAAACAGACAGCTAAGGGCAAGTTGCTGTGTAGCACAGGGAGCTCAGCCTGATGCTTTGTGACAACCTAGAGGGATGGGATGGAGTGGAGAGGGAGGGAGCGTCAAGAAGGAGGGAATGTGTGTATGCCTATGTCTGACTCATGCTGACATACAGCAGAAACCAACACAACACTGTACAGCAACCATCTTCCAACTAAAAATAAATTTTTGTTAAAAAGGCATTTTAAGGTGCTTCCCACAAGTACCTACAGATGATGAACTATTAAAAAGTTAAAGAAATAATTATAATCAAATTTCAATTCATAAAAGATATGGATAACAGGTGAATAATAATAGAATTCTTTCTACTCCTTACCTTTTGGTGCTTCTGGAACTCCAATGGGGCAAATGATTTTCCTGATACAATATTCAGATCGAATGCCATAAGGACCAACATCTCGCCTCTTAATTATTTCTGTCGTTGTGATTTCAGTTTCTGATGTTTCTATGGCAATTTGATTTACACAGTATTAATAACCATCCAAAATATTCAAAGAATAAAAAAATACAACATCTGGTGCTTTAAAAAAGACACACATGGACTAAACCTCTGGAAACATTTGCTTAATGAAGAGCTGCAGCACCATCACCAGACTGCAACAATACTGAGTGTCCTCCTTATTGAAAATTTCTAAGCTGAGCAAATTGCTGTTTGGGGACAGCTTAGTTCCTGGTGGCAAAATTCAGTCAAAATAATAAAAACCCTAGGAAAGCAGCAGCAAGCACAGGGTTCCAGGTGTCCCAGTGTATGGTAAGAAATAACATCTAAAACTTCACACTGGTTCACTCATTAGTGATTTATCTTATAATCCAAACCCTTCCTCTACCCCCAAGATTTTATAGCATATGCTGCCAAACTTTACCAAAGCTTTAAGATGGGCTTCCCAGGTGGCTCAGTGGTAAAGAGCTGGCCAATGCAGGAGATGCAGGCTTGATCCCTGAGTTGGGAACAGACCCTAGAGAAGGAAATGGCAACCCACTCCAGTATTCTTGCCTGGGAAATGCCATGGAGAGGGGAGCCTTGTGGGCTACCCGTCCATGGGGTCACAAAGAGCTGGACATGATAAAAATACTAGCATTATCTTTTAATAAATAAGATACGCTTACAACGAACTATCAAGAGATTTTCTCTTTTAAATTTAAATTAGAAAATAAAGAAACCCCTTACCTGTCCGTGTGGTCCCTCCTCCTGGAGGAGCCTTAGCTGCCATGTCATCCCATCTCAGACTTGCCCACAGTAACCTCAACATAAGACTCACGCCAGCTAAGGACTTCACAGTCTGAAGTCTATACCTGAAAGAAAAACCCAGAAAAACCATGTATGTATATAGACACACACTGTATTGAACATACTCTGTATTGAACATACTCTATTGAACGGGAGGACTGCTTTTTGTCCCCATTGTGACTCCAATATTTATAATATGGCTTTGTAAGTGCTTTGGTTATTATGTGTCCCTTAAGAAAAGAACTTTTTTATTCCCAGGCATAACATGCATCTAACAATTTAAAAAGGGGCTGCAGTCACCTCAAATGCCATATAAATTTGTAAAACAAGAACATTTCATTGTAAGATTGATATGGCAATAATTTATACAGATTTTATAAATTTAGCCTAGTTCTAAAATATGTGTTAGAAAAATTGTGAGAGAAAATAAATATGAATAAATAAATAACATCACAGTGTGATAATGATCTGAAGGATAAAATCTTAACTGACTGATTTTTGCTGAAACAAACCTGAAAATGTTTAATTTTCTCAAAAAGCAAAACAAAAACAAAAAGACCTCATAAATCCAACAAGAGCTTTCCAGATGGACTGAAATTTTGTATTCAAATGGTGGTTCTGCAAAACATGGAACAACTGGATGGTAAATACTATTAAAACTAATATCACTTTAGCAACATTAGTATAGTTTTGGAATTCTTTGATACAATGAATAATAAAAAAGATGTTACTGTATTAATTACTAGTCTGGAGACAAGGGAATCTCTGTATTCAGGTTTCTCCTAAGCATTATATACAAAGTTATTGAACATTTTAGATATTATTTTAAAAATAATATTAAAAATGCATTCCAGAGTGAAATTACAACTGTATTGAGCATCATGTCTTAAAAATAGAATATTTTAAAGCAGCTCTACCTTGTCAATTCTCTATTAGCGGTTTTGTATAATTATTTAACTGACATTTCCACATACTGAAATGAACACACTGATTGTACTGTAGAGAAGAACTATGAAATGAAATTAATTTCCTCCTCTAATGGAGGTACAGGTAAATCTTAAAACAATTTGTATTTGAAAAACAATGCTTTCCATTCTTAAACGTTAAGTTAGAAAAATGAACAATGTGAGAAAAAAAAGCTCTAGCCAAAAAGTTGCTGCCCCTTCTTAACTTCCCCTCTCCACCTATAATACTATTATTTTCTTCCCTGTACTATCAGTGTGTGAACCCTCTGACGTGTACAGACAGTTCTTAAATTAGAGGGCAAATGTTAAGTAGCGCAGGGTAGGCGAGGGGGAATGTGTCACTTTCAGACCACACCCCCTATAGAGATGCCTAGGGAACTTTGGGCTCATGGGAGCAATCAAGTATTTATTTGGAGGTTCTTCTCCTTCTCTCTCTTCTTCCTCTGCTCACTCTCAACAAATTACTCGAAAGTATCTCTGGTTTTACAATGGAAACACCACCAGCTGGGGGACACATCCATGTATTAGAGCCTGCTCATTCATTTATTCATTCAAAAAACACTTGAGTGCCATCTATGTGCTCAACTAAGCAAAAGGAGCTGGGAACACAGATGAATTTTAATTTAATCTCTTCCTACATTACACAGGAGCTGGTAACAGGAAAGCACCAGGAAGCGGTTACTGGATTTGGCTCAGGGATGGGGATGAGAGCTTTGCTGGAGTCTCAAAGACAAGGGTGTGGGGGCAGCTGACCAAAGGCAAGGGGGCACACATGTGCTTAGGAGGAAGGTGTATGAGGGCTCACACTTCTTCCTAGAAACCACATCTGGTGTGCTAGGACTCGAGGGAAGGGGTGTGGAGGTGTAGCAAGAGATGGAGCTGGCATGAGAGAGGAGGGCAGAAGCCAGAATGTGCTACACCAAACAGAAGAATTAAAGGACATCAGCGACCATCTATAAGGAGATCTCTAACATGTACATAGTTCTGCACAGGTTGTAAAGGGGCATACAGGTAACACTCTCCCCCTCCCAGTCCTGCAGTAGTTAACACATCTTGTTGATTTTTTTTTTTAAGTTTTTTGGCCGCAATGTGCAGCACATGGGATCTTAGTTCCTTGACCAGGGATGGAACCCATGTCCCCTGCAGTGCAAATGGGGAGTCTTAACCACTGAACCACCAGGAAGTCCCAACACACCTGCCTGCTCAGCTTAGTCAGAATAATCACAGGATAGATCTGTGTTTTAGAAGGATCTTTCTAATAGCACTATGAGTTCTAAGTGATCATGATACACAGAATCGGGGCCTGGGGAAGAGACTATGGGAATGGACAGTGCAGAGGGAAAAAAAAAAAAAGGCCCTACTGAGTCAATGAGACAAATTTGATTTTTTCAATGTTGCTCAGCCTTAACATTAAATTTAATAAAGCTCAAACATGTGTGCCTTTGGCATTCTTAGCTCCTACTCTAAGCATCAGACATATTTTTATTCAAGTGTGAGTAGAAAAATGCATTTCACATGCATGGTTTTTATAGCAATATATTTTTTAAAAAATGCATTCTGAAGTCAAAAATAATTACATTTTTACCCATGCCTCCGTTAGGTAGAAGGGATTATGGTTCTCTCAACCTCAGCAAATTAAGACATTAGCGTATACTTGAAGGCAATACCTGTTGCAAATGTACAGGAAGGTATTTCCATCTCATTTGAGAAATGAACTAAACAGATACAAACTGTGCCCCCAGTGCATATTAAAACATAACAGTACAAGGCTTCTGACACCCAGCCGTGCAGAGAACGGCCCTGGGCAACATGGGAACAGAACTGGTTCAGAGGACAGTGCTTCCCAGTCAAGCCTACCTTCCATTTCAGAACAGAAAAGAGCAGAAAGGCCGGCCTCCACAAGTGCCAGGTCACTTTAAAGTATTTGTACATAGTAACTTTTCCAGTGGGAAAGAAGTTACCTGCAGGACAGTCAAGGATACATTTGGGGACCGCTCTCAATGAAGAAAGCAGAAAAGTGCAGAGTAATCCTACAAATCCATGAACTGTAATGAAGAGTTCCTTGATTCCCTGCAGGATTCTGCAAATCCTTCATTGCAGGCCCTGCAGAGAAATTGTACTTTTCAGCTGTCTCTATTGAATGTGTAACGGAGTGATGATATTTAATTCAAATCAAAAGATGAGTTATTTAAAAACTTGGTCAAACCAACTATGACTGGTCATATTAATTCCTTCATAGAGAGTATTCATTACAGTCTTTTTTTTTAAAATGCTAACTGTAATATAAAGAAAACTGAAAAAGTATGATTTCAACTTAAAGAAACCATATTAAAGACACAAAGACATGAAGCCTAAAGTGAAATGGAGTCTGCTCAGGAACTTGCTGATGTCATGAACTTCAGGATCTCAGGTGAAAACTAACTGCAAATAAGACCGTTCCTGGTTTCTGCGCCTGTCCCACAGAACTCCTTGTTTTTGATGGTCATGTTCCATCCTTTTCGGATGTAAAAGTGAAGAGATAAAAAGACAAGGCCATGGAAAAGGACAAAGCAAGGGGCAAATATGTGAAATGTGATACAGCAGATAAAGGACTGGACTGAGATTCAGGAAAACCAGGCACTGCTCCTAACTCCCTCTGTGGCCAGAGGCAAGTTACTACACGTTGAAAAAAGATAACGAATTTCTAAGATCCTTCCCCAATTTAAAACTACATGATTTTACAACTGCCAACTCTTTGCACTTATGACTCATCCCCAAAGCTTAATGCCCAGAAAATTTTAAATTAAGACTATTTCTGGGTTTAAAGAAACTCTCTAAGGAATCTCAGATTACCTTTCCTCACAAAAATAACAGAGAACTCCAAAACGAATGTTTACATTGCAAATAAGTTACATTCAGGAAGATTTCTACATTATGATGAACCTTGTGTGAGTCATGGGCACGTCTCTTATGTCTTCTGTTTTTATGAATTATCTAATAGAAATATTCAATAAAATACAAACATTCCAGAAAGTTGATGAGTATCTAATTCTGTGATTATTTCATTCCCAAAGCAAACACATGGCAATATCTGGAAGGTTAGACCACAAAAATAACTATGTTTGACACATTTCTTATGTCTTATGAAAAGCTGAGTTTCATTTTAAAAGATTCCCTTACATTTTCAGTCTTTAAACATTTTTTTTTCCCTAAGCAAGCTTTAGTACCTACCAGCTGGCCGAGTTAAAAACTCTGTATCTTATTTCCATTACTAACATGCCCATTAAATATATATTTCCCTGTCTTGTTTCTATTATCTCATAAATGAGATATTCTTATTAGACAATTTTTCAAAAACTTTCTCCCTCCCCCAAAGGCATTTAAAAGTACATACCTCCAAGTGATACCAAAGGTTGGTCTAGGAGAAGGATATGGCCATATATCCAAGGCAGGTTTTGCATTGTAATTAAAATAAGGGACTTCTCGGATTCCTCCTTTTCTGGCCAATTTTTTTAGGTCGTCATTGGGTAAAACAAATATGCTCTTCTTGCTGCTCTTGGTGATGAACTTTCTGTACGACGGCAGAGCTGTACCTGAACGAGTCTTTTTGGGTCTTGAGAACTTCATGAGCTTCACTTTGTCTCTTGTGGAATATTCTTTGCTCACGGTCATAGATGTTACCAGAGTGCCTCCTGCGGTGGTCAGCGAGTCTGTCACTGTTGTGGTGACCACAGTTTTGCTCTGCTCCTTCACAGAGATGATGTCCACGTCACTGCCTGCGGAAGGCGTGGAGAGCTTGGTTACTGTCGTCGTGGTGGTTGTGACGGTGGACTTGGCACAGTTTTCTGTGGAAGAGACCACGGTCTGCTCGCTGCCCTTCGCTACCTTAATTACGGTCTTTGATTCTGTGGCCACTGTGGATGTCATGGTGGTGACTTCTGTGATGACCGTTCTTCTTTTAGGTTCTCCATTGACATTTTCATCTTTGCTGGTGGGCAGGCCATTTTCATCAATAAAATCATTACTGAGGTTAGATTCCTCTCCAGAAGTAACAGGGGACGAAGTCACTTTCTTAACTTGGGAGATGTCAATTTCCATATCTTCTACCTGACTGGATGAACTGCCTTCTGGACAAGAGGGCAGAGGCAGGGTGGCCTGGGCACTCTCAGACTCTCTGCTTGATGGCAGTGTCTCCAGGCTACCATGGTGGTCACCTTCAGCATCCGAAGACCTCAGTAAACGTGCTTTTGTTTCCAAGCTGTTTTTTTCATTAAAATCTTCCATGATGACATCACCATTCATGAATGGCTTTACAGTAGATTCTTTAACAGTCAAAGGCTTGATATCATTTTCAGGAATAATTTTATTTATATTATTAACCTTTGGTTCAATGTCACCACTTCCTATTTTACTCTCAGAGATGTCTCTCAAGCATTCACCTTTCAAATATACTTTAACTTTATTATCTTTTCCATTTATTTGAAAGGTATTTGCTTTCTGTCCTTTCTTTTCAGACTCTCGGTTTTCATTATTCTTTTTATCAGTGACATTTTTCAGACTGTTTTGATCGATACGTTTATTAAGTGGTCTCTCCTCTAATTTCTGATCTTGACTTGGCTTTCTACCATTTGTGTCATTTATCTTACCCTGCAGCCTGTCATCACAGCTTCCAGTAGTCTTATCTGAAACAAATTCACGTTTCAGTGGTTCAAAGCCTTCACTATCTTGTTCTTGAGTTATTAACTGTTCAGAAATACTTTCATTGCTATTTTGAACAATCATATCTTCTTCACTGCTGTCCTGAACAGACATGGTGTCAGAACTATTTTCCAAAGTGCTATTATATTCAGAGTCACATCCCAGTTTTCCTTCAAAGTCTATTGCTTTTGACAGAGATGGGATATCTCTATCATCAGTACTTTTAGGTACTGATGGAAGCAAAGGGCTCTGGGAGGGACACACAGTGGTGTCATTATCTTCCTGTATGAATGGTTTTCTGTTCTTATAGATCAAAGTGCCAATTTCATCTGCGCTGGCTAGTTTAGAGTCATCAATGAGAAAATCAGTTCCTTTTGTTTTAATCTTACTAGGCTCCTGGCCTTCACTGGCAGGGTCAGAGAGACCCTCATCCATGTCATTTCGAACAGAATTTTGTTTTCGACAGTGTGTCTCTGCGCTCTGAATAGAGACGTCCTCTAACATTTCATCTTTTGAATAAAGTTTGTTTGCTGTATGATCAGGGTCACTGATTCCAAGAATTGAGGAATCACTCTGTGAACAACCCTGAATTGAGTCTTCGGATTTATCGTTACTTGTGTTAGAGCTCTGTTCTTGTGTAAGCAAGTCACTCTGACATCCTTCTTTTACTTTCGTTATGACTGGTGACTCAGACAGACTTTTCACAGAACTTGTAGGGGTCTTTCCCGAACCTTTAATCCCACCCTCCAACTTCATTTTTTCATGGCGTTGTTTTTCTTCCAGTGTAAACTGTTTAATTCTCCTTTCCAGAAGTCCATCTAGTTTGGATGATTTGATTTTCTTTTTATAACTAGTCCTTAGATGAAAACCCTCACTGACATTGACCACATCTACTTGAGAGCTTTCCTGACAATTTACATGGGGCTCTGTTTTCATATCATCATCTATTTCCATTGGTTCTTCTTTAAAGGATTTATCATTGTCAGAATCTAAAACTTCTTTTACATCTGTGAAACAAAGACATTGATATAAATGTAGTTTTTAGTCTGAAATGTAGAATTCATGATATTTTTATTTTAAAAAAATACCAGTGTTCTTGTTTTAGTTGGCATAGCTATGGAGATTGTTTTGGTACGGAGAATGCATGTTTGTGTGGTGTCTATAAAGCAATCAGTTAAAGTTTGAGTATTTTCTTGTGCTCTGTACTCTATTAAATGTTTGGTAAGGTGGTAATTAACATGCATTAAAAAAAAACCAGTTTTTCTTACTTCTTTTTAAATCTTAACTATAAATAGCTATATATTTTAAAGTTCCTGATATGATTAAAATAGGTCAATGGACAGGGCTAAACTTTATAAAGTTTAAAAAACACATACATACCAAATACTTAAATATTCTGATTCTCAATGTCACAGTGAAAAATTAGTACGTGATATCTATTGCATATACCAGTACCTTCACGTAAGATTTCATTTATTTTAGGCTTATAAAACATCTTAAGGCTTATGCATTATCTAACTCATCTAGTTTTTAAAAAACAACTGTTCACAAAAGACAAGGTTAGTTCTTCAAAAGGCTGAACACAGAGTTATCTTTGATTCAGCAATTCCACCCCTACATATTTACCCAAGATAAATGAAAACATATGTCCACAGAAGAACTTCTATACAAATGTTCTTATTACCATTATTCTTAACAGCGAAAAAGAAACAACCCAGATGTTCAACTGATGAATGGATAAACAAAACATGACGTATTCATACAATAGAATATTACTTGTAAATAAAAAGGAACAAACTACCGATATTAATATATGCCACAACATGGAAGAACTTTGAAAATAAGCTAAGTGAAAGAAGCCAGACACAAAGGACCACATACTACCTGATTCCATTTATATGGAATGTCCAAAACAGGCAAATCCATAAAGACAGAAAGTAGATTTGGATTTAGGGGAAGATAGAGGACCAACTGCTAGCGGATACGAGGTTTTTGTTTGGGGTGATGAGAATGCTCTAAAATTGAGTGTGGTGACTGCTGAACAATTCTGTGAACTGTACACTCTAAGTGGATGACTTATATGGCATATGAATCCTGTTTCAATAAGGCTCTGATCAAAAAGAGACAAAGCAGTACCTTTCCTGCTGTGCCAACTAGATCCAGTGCTTTCTTATCACCCCCAGGTGCCCTCCACACTTGACTCTCCTTACCTTGATCCTTCTTCTCAGTAACCTTTGAAATGTCCATTTCACTTTGGTCTGCTCCTTTTGCAGCATCAGAGTCTTTTACCTCGCCTTTCTCAGAATCAGGCTCTGTTTTTATCTTTTTTGGGCTTCGCGGACTTTTCCTTCTATCCGATTCATCCATGTTTTCATCCATGTTATTTTTAACTAAAAAGAACCAAGTACATAGTAATTATAAGTATGTCAAATATTAGCAATTTACTTTAATACACCTAGTTTAGTGGAAATTATGAAGTATATTCCAGCAATTTATACCTTATTTTTAATTCACAAAACAAAAACTGAATATACTACATACTTTTTTATATGCTCAGCTGACTTAAACCATACAGGTAAAGACTACACGTAAGACACACTTCAGGAATCTTCACATAGGAGACTATTTCACCCTCTTCACTGACCCCAGAAAGTCTACATGAGGGGTTTCTAACATAGTTTGTATTACAGAACCATATTAGAACTGGATAAAGCTATGATTCCCTATCTAGGAAAAAAGTACATACAGAAGCTTTTGTTAATAAATTTCAATGGATTCTTAGATGCAATTGAAGTTTATCTATGGACTCCCAGATTAAGAATATTTAAGTCAGTGTCACTGAAAAGAGAAAAAACCAAATGCAAAGTGTGGCCTTGTTTGGATCTGATTTACCACTAGTTTTTTCCCCTGCTAGCAACTGATTAGGGAGGAAAAGACTCAAAAGATGTTCCAAGAACAACACAGTACCTGCTGGATAAAGGCCCAGCATTAAGACAAACAGAAAACCCCATGCTAAGGAAAGTGGATACAAAATAAATTTGCAAAAGCCTAAATGTTTTGTATATCGATAATCTGGATTTTATTACATAGGACAAAGCAGGTCAGACACAATTAAAAGCTCTCCATAATTCTAAGTGCTACACAGTAACTACAGCGACGAAATGATAATAAAAAATTAATATTTTGGAATTTATTATAATGGACATTTAGCTTGAATATAATCAGATAAGTAAGTGAATACTTACTATTTCTATTTAGCAAATAGTTATTGAGCATCTACTAAAGGTAATTCAATGACAACTTTAATAGTTTCAAAAATCTACCAGTCTAGGTTTCACAAGAACCATTCACAAGTAAGTCCAATCAGTTAGCTAAATGTGTACTTATTTGGCCTACAACACAGGTTTCACAACAAAGACCATACCACACCATAAACCAGCAAATTATACTGCAGAGTGAACAGAACTGCTCTTGAAAATCACTTAGATAACAAAGGAGACTTGACAGGGTAGAGTGCACAAAGGGGAATGGAAGCCAGGGGACAGAGGTTTTAGCCAGGATTCTATTACTCTTCATCTATGTAAGCTTCAGCATGTTCCTTAACATCTTCATGAAATAATTTGTTCATGTAGCATGAGTTTCAAAATACATGGTGTCCTAAAAGGACAGTTTACCTCTAGAGTTCTGTGATTCTAAATACTGAAGTCATCAGCCAGTGGCATAAACTGAATTAATATCTCCTTTACGTGATATGGAAGCCTCTATTGCTTTCTTTCTGGTTTTGTTATACGTTACAAATCTGAAGTCATCAGATATTTGATTCCTCAAGAAGTTAAGCAGTATTGAATTTAAGATTTTAAAAAGACAATTAAGTAGCTGAGGTCTTCTTTCTTTCAACAAGTTCTATTCTCTCACCTTTTTAAGCTAGAATCCTAAGTATCAAAATCCTGTGAATAAAGGTAATTTTTAAAATGAGAGCTTGTTAAACTACATTAGTAATTTTACACATTCTGAAAGAATTTCAGAAAAACTTTTACCCAAAATATTATCAATATACTACAAATTTGTAAGAATATGGATCAGAAACAATTATGCAGGAAAATAGCTTCAGTTACCTACCTCCTTCTACTGACTTTCTGTAATGAACATTGGTATTGCCTGGCAATTTAGGAACAAACCTATAAACATGAGTTTTACTAATCCAGCTCCAACCACCATATCCTGTTACTCGGTATTCCTCTCCTTTTTGTTTCCAAACCTGATGTAAATAAAAACATGCTGATTAAACAAGAATGAGAATGTTTGATTTTACATAGTTTTACCAAATAAAACCAACAGTCAGGCAAATTAATTTGCCAATTTTATTTTCACCCAGAATCAAAGATTTCTAAAGAAACTTAAATATTCCTGATACAAAAAAATGTAAAAACCAATTTTACATTTTATAACAATTTCTACAAATTGGTCTGATGACTCACATATATTTTACTAAGAAAAACTTATGCTTGTAAAATTGCTAGAAAGATTTACTTTGTTCAAACTATGTTAATTAAGAGTGTATCAAAAGTAAAATAAAATTACTAAGTATTCAAAGTTGCAGAATCAAAGTCTCAGAAATGGCTCACACTTTTAAATAAGATCATACTAAAAATTACCTGATGTTTAACTGGAAATGTGTATTTTACCCACGTAGCTTGCTGCATTGTTTCTTCCTCTTCTTGTTTTTTCTCCTTTTTTTTGACTTTCTCCTTTTCTTCTCTTTCAATTGATGTCATTCTATGTAACCTAAGAATATATGAATAGAAAGACAGAATTACATTTAAAAAATAAAAAGATAAAAAGACAGTACTGAAGATTAGGAAGCTAAAAGCAAAGGATAATTAACTATAATTCCACAACCCAGAAAACTGAAGTCGCAAAAATAAGCAGATACACAATTATATAATAGTAGAAAATCAAACAGTACAAAAAGGCAAAAATAAAAGTTGCTGTCCTTCCCATATGCCTCTCCATAATAACTCACTTATGACTTATTTCATGGATATACCAACATTATAATCACACAAAGGATGTTATATTACAAACACAATTACACAGTTTTTAATCAACGGAAAACTGCACTAGATCTTTCCAAACCCTAAGATACATTATCTTCTTGAAAGTGAAGTTGCTCAGTCATGTGCAACTCTTTGCGACCCCGTGGACTGTAGCCCACCAAGCTCCTCTGTCCATGGGATTCTCCAGGCAAGAGTACTGGAGTGGGTTGCCATTTCCTTCTCCAGGGGATCTTCCCCACCCAGGGATCGAACCCAGGTCTCCGCATTGCAGGCAGACGCTTTAACCTCTGAGCCAACAAGGAAGTCACATTATCTCCTTACCTCCCCCCCAAAAGATGAACAAGTCCCCAAACTTTTATCAACCAATATTCCTATTTAGCAGTTTCTATCTTCACAGGGTCCAATAACATAGAATTTAGGCTTCCTACAAGCAGAGAGACAGGGACCCGCTTTTGGGTGACTGGAAGGGTTGGGCAGGAAGGACCACATTAATCAGGCAATAATCACTAGGTATATGGCATAGACCATGCTCTTTTTTTACGGCAGGAAATCAGATACTACTCCACCTATCTGTAAGGAGACAGGTGAGTCTGTGGTGAGGTTTTACTTTAAGGTGATTACACTAGATTTCTTGAATGGGAGTATTTCCCATAAAAAAGAACACTAACCAAAATCTACAAAGGAGCTCCTGTCTCTAAAAGCCCTAGTGGTAGAAGAATTGCTTTTCTCATACCTTACCCAGAAGTGTGTGTGTGTTAGTTGCTCAGTTGTGCCCGACTCTTTGTGACCCCACGGACTGCAATCCANTAAAAAAGAACACTAACCAAAATCTACAAAGGAGCTCCTGTCTCTAAAAGCCCTAGTGGTAGAAGAATTGCTTTTCTCATACCTTACCCAGAAGTGTGTGTGTGTTAGTTGCTCAGTTGTGCCCGACTCTTTGCGACCCCACGGACTGCAATCCACCAGGTTCCTCTGTCCATGAGATTTTCCAAGCAAGGATACTGGAGTGGGTTGCCATTTCCTTCTCCAGGGGATCTTCCCAACCCAGGGATCGAACCTGGGTCTCCTGCACTGCAGGCAAATTCTTTACCGACTGAGCTACAAGGGAAGTAGCTAATTTCAAATGCACAGCTATATGGAAAGAAGAAAGAGCTCTTTTGTTAACTGGGGGAGTGGTAGATGCTACAAAAATGTGAGAGGGGATTTAATTCTTTTTTATTTCTCCATCCTTCCACTAAAACCTTCTATCTCCACTTTGAAACAAGTTTCATGTCCCTATGACTACAGGACCCTAGAATCTGTTAATTGCACACAACTAGTATAGCAAAGATTCTTCATTCTCTCACAAATGACAGAAGAAGAAGAAAGGGAGGAAATTCTCACTGGGGACTAACTTAGTCTCAAATATCATAGATCTGCAGCCACTCCTGGAGTCAGGGAGTGGGGCAAGCTCTGTAGGCACAGCTTGGTAGAAAACCCGACAGTCTCAGCTCCCCAGACTACAGGAGTGACTGAGCCACAAGCAAGCAGTATTTCTCAACAGGGATTTTGTGTGCTCAGCTTTAAACTCCTAGGAAAGGCCAGGTCTGGCACAGCAACTGAGCCATCTTCACAGATGCTGGCCAGAAAGGAAGCCCTGTCTGGGGAGAACACCAGTGCACTGACACTCTGGCAACACACAGCTGAGCCTGGCACTCAGCCTGTACTCTTGGTGTTCAGGTGAGGAACAGGTCCATCTTCATCACCAAAGACAAACGCTTTTCTTTGCTGGGGATGCCAGGCCAGTGAGATAGTATTGTAGCTAACCTATGATTTCCCTCTACCAGAGCAGATTCTACTGTTTTCAACACCTCCGAGACAATTCTTATGGGAAAAAGCAGCAAAAAAGGTGAGCTATGAAGGGGTTCACTTCCACGTGGTTAGGCAGAAATCCTGGCTACTGCTGGCAGCCTGGTGGCCCCAGGAGGTTGGTAGTCTGAGCCTCCACACGCTGCTCCACACTGGAGGGCACACTGGGGACAGGGGCTACTTCCATACGTCCGAGGTTCACAGAGACCCAGGCCACCAAGTGCAGAATGCCCCTCCACTCTATTCCCCACGTCCATGGGGCTTTGCTGTGTCTGTCTTCCTATTTCTTAGTAACCCCTTCTGTTTCCCACTGGTAGGATGGCCGAATCCAAAGAGCACTGTATTTAAAATGCTGACAGTGCCCAATTGCTCTGCAGAATTATACACTTCACATTGCCATCAACTCTAGTCACCCTGCTTTCCCATACCTTCGCTCAAGTCAGCACCAGATTTCTAAATTATTAGCCCAACTGAGAAAGAAGAAATATCATCTCATTGTTTTTATTTACACTTAATTATGAGAGAAGTAACCACTTTTTTTTTTTAAATGTCTACTGGCCTTTCATATTTATTTTGCTGCCAGATGCCTGTTCAAATCCTATGTCTTGTCGGCAATGGATATTTCATTTATAAAAAAGGTCTTTTTCATTTTAAAGGAAAGTTTCCATTTGTGGTGCATATATATTTCCTCAGTGTCTCAGCTGTCTTTTGATTATATTATTTTTCCACTGAGAATTTTAAATACATATATCCACTTTTTTCATCTATGGCATCTGGGTTTTATATCTGTTTGAAAAGAAAGTATCACAACAAAAATATAAATTAATCCATGCTCTCTTATTTAAGCTTTTTGCTACTGTTTTTAACAGTATGTTGTTTTTCTTTTTAATCCTCATTTGTCTGATGAATGTTTTTGCTGAAGCAGGAATTTGGATGACATTTTCCCCAAACACGCTCTCCTTCCTTCTCTGACAGGAAAAGCTATCACAGTAGATTTCCATGTGTGTTTAGATTTTTGGATTCTGTTTGATTCCATTGCTCTACTTTTTCTCTGGGACAAAGTATTTTGACTATTGTAGCTTCAAAACGCATTCTAAATATCTAATCCCTTTCCTGTAATACCTGTTTTCCTTTTCTTACACAATAAGTTTTCCAGAGGAAATACTAGTATCATTTTGGTCAAGTCTCCCTCACCCTCCAAAAGGAAAACTATCCACATTGCAAATGAAAATTAAATTTGATAGATTAAATTAGCATAATTAGTGTACTGTATGGAAGCATATGATGTCTCTTTCCATTTACTCAAAGTATATCCTTTATATCTTTTCTTTCTGGTGGGGGAGGCGCTGAGGGGAGGGGGTGCTGCTGCTGTGTGGCATGTGGATCCCTGTTCCCCAACCAGGGAGTGAGCCCACCGTGGAAGTGTGAAGTCCTAACTGCTGGACTGCTGGGGAAGTCCCAAGGTAGCCTTCATATTTTTAGTAAACTATAAATGATTTCTTTACATGCCCTGAATTAAATTTATTCCTGGTCTGAGTATTGTGGTATTGCTGGATATTTTCTTCATTATAATCTTTAAAAACACGTAAACTGCAACAAGGTTAAGAAACAGACCCTTATCAATGACGACATCCAAAGCTAGAATGTCCCATCCCAGGCAGGCATTATGCTGACTTCTGTGTTGCGCTATCATTTCCTTGCTTTTCTTCATAGTTTTACAAGCATCTATATGTGTGCCCTGAAAACCCAGTAGCGAGAATAAAACCAGCTGCATGAGCAAGAGCGATATTGTCCTTATTAAAAAAAGCACCCCAGGAAAAAATAAACTTGTCTCCAGGTCACACTTTACAAGTTAAGAGCTTCTTGTGGTGTAATCACAGGGTGGAGCCATCAGCAAGGGCTAGAAGACTCACCATACTCAGGGAACCCGGCAGGACCAGGTGTAAACAGCTGCACTGCCCAGAAAGAATCTCAAGCAGATTGCTCTGCACTTGCTGCTTCCGCGTCTTTCAAGGGTTCTATGGTGTGGCTGGTGAAAATTCTCAGTTCTCCCCCTCTGAGTTGGGATTTGCCTTTCTTGGTTAGGGTACCGCTTGTTCACCTGCAATATTGCTTCCACAGCTACACGGCACTGCATTCTCTGTGGTTTCCCTTGTCCCTGTTGGTTTATGCTTTGAAAAAAATCCCTTTGCCATAGCTATGGTGGAGTTCAGTAGGCAACAAAACTAAATGTACTTTTTAATTTGTTATTTTAACGCAGAACTCCCTCTGTATTTTTTTGATGGTTACTATTTGTATATATAAATCCTATTGTAGAGTACAGGGGCCACCTTATTTAATTTTCATATTGTTTCACAGTTTTTCAGTCAATTAAGTATATAATTAAACCAACTTAAATAACTATCCCTACATTTACCTATGCATGTTTTACTTCTCTTGGCAAAGTGCATTAACTATACTTTTAGGAAAAGTTAACAGTAACAGTGGGGATTCTCTTGCTTTGTTCCACCTAAATGTTAATGGGAAAACTTCAAGAGTTTCATGAAAAAACATGATGGTTTGGTTTGAAACGTATCTTTACAGCAAAGCAGGGTGGGTGGGGGTAGTCACTCATCTGTTTCTATTTACTTAAGCAATTTTTAATACTTAATACAAGAATTAATAATGAACTCATATCTTTTTAATAAACAAATACCCTCCTGACATCTAAAGAGAAAATCAAAGTTTTCTCTGACTTCTTAAGATAGCACGGTATTAATAATCTCCTAAAAACAAACAAATGTTCCATGCCAAGAGGAAGTTAATTTTGTCATGATTTATTATTCTTTTAATTTACTCACTAGTATATTTCCTAATGCTTTAAGATTTTCCACATACACTTCTATTTGCTATCAATTATTAATCAAATGGTAAATATTAATAAATGAGACAGGATCTTACTTTTCCATTTAACTATTTGCCTATTTATCAAGTTATAACACCGACGGAACTAATGCAAAAGATTTCCTCTTTTCCATATGGAACAATTTAAATAGAATTACCTGTTTTCCTAAAATTTGAAAAACTTTCTTATGAAATCATCTGGTCCTGCCCCAATCCTTACTCTGATAGGCACAGTGATATCCTTCAAACTGAACCATTCTTTTCGTGCCTAAGAGCATGACCTCCTCCCTACGTCCAACGGCTGAGACCTGTGGGACTCCTCCTCCCCGACCCTTCTCCCACTCAAAACAAGGCGTTCAACAGGATGCTTTCTCCTCAGATGTAGGAAGCCTGAATGCTATGTCAGTGGACTCTGAAGGTTTGAAATCACCAGCATCAGCAACAGAGAATCAGAAATGTTCTTGAGATTGGTTATCTGTCTTTTGACCTCTCCCTTTTTTTTTTCACCTTTCCTGATAATCTCATAGAGATTAGTAAACTGTAATAGTATCTAAATTATTTTTAATCCTAGGAAGAGTTTAAGTCCATTCCATTTGTGTAAGTTTCTATCAGGAAGGGCAATTACATTCAAAATAGGAAGGAGAAAGGAGAGAGGGAAAAAAGTATCTGTAAGATTTATAGGTTGGCGGGGGAGAAGTGGGGAAGACTACAGAAAGCTTACAGCAACCTTTGACAGATAANCTGGAGTTTCAGCTTTAGCATCATTCCTTCCAAAGAAATCCCAGGGCTGATCTCCTTCAGAATGAATTGTTTGGACCTCCTTGCAGTCCAAGGGACTCTCAAGAGTAGATTCTCTAAAAACCCAGAGTCAGCACATACTTTCCCTTTATTATGAACATATAAAGGTCAGAGGCTATTCATAGCACATCCCTAGTAAAGGTCATCAACAGATCACATCTTGCCAAAGCAAGTGGCCAATTTCTGGCCTCTCTTTACTTAGCCAGTTAGCAATATTTGATAGCAGATCACTCCCTCCTTCTTGAATCATCTTTTCTTTAAAAACTCACACACAAACCACACAACCAAATTACTCTATCCCTCCACTATTACCCTGTTCTATTTATCATAATTTGAAACCATCTCATTTATTTTTGTGCATGTTTGTTATCTGTCTTCATCTCTGTGCCTAAGAATGAAGTTCCTGATACATCCTAGACACTCCATAAATATCAGATATCTGACTGACTCCTAGTATCTCGTGACAAATAAAGAGACTAAACCTCAGAGGAGTTAAGTGACTTGCCTAAGGCTGCACAGTAAGCTCTTAGACTGAGACAAGATTTGAACCCAAGGCTATGTAATACTGAGCCCAGACTCATGACCATTATACCATTGAAAAGAAGTCCCAGGTAAATGTCCAAGAGCAGAGTTGGTAAACTTTAANCAGCGGATGTTGGCAATTTGATCTCTGGTTCCTCTGCCTTTTCTAAAACCAGCTCGAACATCAGGAAGTTCACGGTTCACGTATTGCTGAAGCCTGGCTTGGAGAATTTTGAGCATTACTTTGCCAGTGTGTGAGATGAGTGCAATTGTGCGGTAGTTTGAGTATTCTTTGGCATTGCCTTACTTTGGGACTGGAATGAAAACTGACCTTTTCCAGTCCTGTGGCCACTGCTGGGTTTTCCAGATTTGCTGGCATACTGAGTGCAGCACTTTCACAGCATCATCTTTTAGGATTTGAAATAGCTCAACTAGAATTGCATCACCTCCACTAGCTTTGTTCGTTGTGATGCTTCCTAAGGCCCACATGACTTCACATTCCAGGATGTCTGGCTCTAGGTGAGTGATCACACCATCATGGTTATCTGGGTCATTATGATCTCTTTTGTATAGTTCTTCTGTGTATTCTTTCCACCTCTTCTTAATATCTTCTGCTTCTGTTAAATCCATACCATCTCTGTCCTTTATTGTGCCCATCTGTGCATGAAATGTTCCCTTTGTATTCCTAATTTTCTTGAAGAGATCTCTAGTCTTTCCCATTCTACTGTTTTACTCTATTTTTTTGCACTGATCCCTGAGGAAGGCTTTCTTATCTCTCCGTGCTATTCTTTGGAACTCTGCATTCAAATGGGTATATCTTTCCTTTTCTCCTTTGCCTTTCAATTCTCTTCTTCTCACAGCTATTTGTAAGGCCTCCTCAGACAACCATTTTGCCCTTTTGCATTTCTTTTTTTCTTTGGGATGGTCTTGATTAGTGCCTCCTGTACAATGTCACGAACCTCTACCTATAGTTCTTCAGAAGGAGTCTTACTTACCACATTAAATAATAATTTATGCTTTTCACTGTAAGCTTATATTATTTTTATAATAAGAACTTTTAAAAATTAAAGTTACAAAATAAATCCATTCGAGCTAAAAAGTAGAGTCGCGTCACAATAGTTATCCTTTTTGTTAACCAAGTGCTAAAGTCACGTAACTCTTGGACTACTTAGGAGCTACATCATGTTGGGCCAAATACTCATTTCTAAATATATCAGATCTCCAGCACATTCCAGGATAAATATTCAAAAAACATGAGCACTCTTCCTATTCAATAAAAATGCTTTCACTTGATGTTGCTTTTTTAGTTTCTTTTTTTGGCTGAGCCTTACAGCATGCATGATCTTAATTCCCTGCAGGGGAAGCACAGTCTTAAACCACTGGCCCACCAGGAAAGTCCTTAAAGAAGTTTTTTTTACTTTAGTAAATATTTTTCATTTGTATATACCTGATCTCTTCTGATCTTCATTACAATCCTATGTCATAAGTAAGAATTAATATTCATTCAGGGTTGTACCTTAGAGAGGAGGAAAATGACGTCAAGGTTGTTCAGTCGCTCAGCTGCGTTCGACTCCTTGCGGTCAAGATTAGTTAAGTCTTTAATATGGCTTTTTAAAGACATTAACTTTCATTATGAGTAGACTAATACTCCAAAAGGGAGTCTAACATATTATTCATAAGGCTCAGGATTCACCTACCTGGTATGTCCTAAAGATTCCCGCCATATTGGCAGCATCACAACTGGCTTAACTGCACACTCCAAAATAGCTAAAGCCAATGCAAATTCTCTGGGTTTGCTACACATCTGAACAGCCTTGATCCAATTTGCCCTATATTTTAGAAGTGGGGGAAAAAAGGGAAAAAAGAAAATTTAATCTTACTGATCTTAAATTAAAAGCACCAGAGTTGTAATTTATGACAACTTTACCTTATAAGGCATGTCAAAGTGTTAGTCGCTCAGTCATGTCCAACTCTTTGTGACCCCATGGACTGTAGCCTTCCAGGCTCCTTTGTCCAGGGGAGCCCGTGGTGGCTCAGCCGGTAAACAATCTGCCTGCAATGCAGGAGACTTTGGTTCAATCCCTGGTTGGGAAGATCCTCTGGAGAAGGGAGTGACTAACCACTCCATTATTTTCGGCTGGAAAATCCCATGAACAGAGGAGACTGGCAGACTACAGTCCATGGGGCCGCACAGAGTCAGACACGACTGAGTGACTAAGCACATATATAAGGCATATGTTTCTAGGCTAATCAAGCACAAAATACACTGCTACTGGAAGTTTCTACCTCACAGAATCACAGATTTTGAACACTGGAGGAATCTCAGAGATTAGTTAGTCCTCCAAATCCTTACACCTTCTATGATGTCCCAACTTTACTGGGACTCCATTTGGTTCCAGGAATAAAGACTGCTTTCCAGATATCTTCCAAATGTCACTGTTGGTTCATTAACTTTATGTGTTAAATTAATCAATCAATTAATCAATTTATTGGTCATACCACACAGCATGCAGGATAGATCCCTGACCAGGGATTGAACCCATGCCCTTAGAAGCATGGAGTCTTAACCAGTAGACTGCCAGGGAAGTCTTGGTTCAGTAACTATAGAAGTACACTCATATTCCTACTATTCTCAGTGTTTTGCTGACTAAATCGATGTCATTCAATTCACTAATAATGACAGTTTAGGGATTTCCCTAGTGGTCCAGTAGCCAAGAGTCTACACTCGCAATCCAAGGGGCCTGAGTTCCATCCCTGGTCAGGGAATTAGATCCTACATGCCACGACTAAAGATCCTGCATGCCGCAGTAAAGACCTGGTGCAGTCAAATTTTTTTTTTAATATTTATTTTAAATTTTAATAAACACGTATTTTTAAATGACAGTTTAAAGTGTGCAACTTCAATAATTTTATAAATATTTACTATATTCACAGCAATAAACAAACCTTAGTTTCCTTTACCTGTGCGAAGCCCAATTGGGATGAAGAAAGGAAGAAGGGATATTGTTTTCCAACTGGGTGATAGTTAGTCTCAGAGTAGATATAGTAAGAACTTTGGACCCATGGACAGAACCATTCCATTTGAACTCTCCAGCTGGAGTCAGGCAGAATTTATGTGCAAGATGTCTTCTCTTATCATGGTCTTCTCTGTGCTGATGCTTATTCAAAGCAAATGAATTGGTGGAGTACTGATTGTGGTAGACGCGATACTTCCCCTCTTGACCCAACTTAAAATAATTGTTGATGTTTCCCTTCATGACCACTTCCTTTTTGGTGCTCAACCGTGAAATTTCTCCTTGAGAGTTAACTACCAGTACCTGGCCAAGAAAATTAAAAAAAGACTCCATTATTTGTGTCAAATGAATCCGATCAATTGTCTTTCAACAGTTTTTATCATTCAAAGTAAGTTAAAATATATCTTATGACTGCACTTTTGAAGTTAAAGACTCAGTTATAAGCTAAAGCTAATTATTTATCATTAAACAACCAAGATGTGCCTGCAAAAAGAAAAAAAATCAAGCTTTATTAAAGTGCCTGTTATATGTTGGACATTAGTAAGTACTTTTATATATCTCAAATATACACCTGAAACCAAGTGTGTGATATATAAATCATTCAACAATCATTATCTCAAGCTTACAATACTCAAGGGTTAGGGTTAAGCATGAGGGCATTACATGTACTATTCCCCTCCAAAATTCACTCCTAAAAAATATATTTTATTCTGTTCCTTTTATCATTCCAGCTTTAAATAAGAGCCCACAGATATATGAAAACAGTGTTTTAAATAGTTGATTCCAATCCTTTAGTGGCCTGTGAAATCAATAGTGGGCCTTATCCAACTTTAAAAAAAAAATTAACTATAATACAATAGACTAGGGAAGAAAATACCAGAGTGCTTCCCATATGGTCAGGTATAATACTATTTCAGGAAACTTAAATATATGCACTGGGCTGCTAAGGGCTTCCCCAGGGGCTCAGCGGTAAAGAACCTACCTGCAATGCAAGAGACACAGGTTCACTCCCTAAAGGAGGAGGAAATGGCAACCCACTCTAGTATTCTTTCCAAAACAAATCCATTGACAGAGGGGCCTGGTGGGCTACAGTCCGAGGTGTCGTAAAGAGTTGGACACAACTGAGCATGCATGCGCACACTGGGCTATAAAAAATGTCTTACTGAGGGTCAGAGTGAAAAAGTAGCCTGAAAACCTCTGCTTTAAAGCCTTTTCTATGATGTTAAAAACACTGCACATTCTTGTAAATATCTGCAAGTAATTCTCAAATCTGAAAGACACAACTGTGACCCTTATTCAATCACCATGGCTGGCTGGCGGACAGAAATACTGAGTCTTAGCTTCCATCTTTTTAAATTCAAAATCAGTGTTAAGATGATGTTCTACCTACTACTGTCTGCTGTCAAGAGGTTAAGTCCCATCCTTTAGTTGCAGGTTCACCTAAAATGACTACAGTCAGATCTGAGCATTAAACCTTTAATAAAGCCCACAAAGAGCCTACCTGTTCCCACATGTGAAAAAGAAGCCTCTATCTCTTTAGAATTGCATACAATAAAAATAACCATATAAGAAAGTATACTATCCATGTTCAGCATTTCTAGCATGGATTGAAACTGGGGTGTACATTTATCACAGTATAAACCTAACACTTTTCATCTTATTACACACTACACTCTCGAAGTGAGGAAAATACAGTTCAAAAGTGTATGTCTACAAACATCCTGCCTCTATTTTAAAAATTATTTTACATTCCAGAGATGTTTATTTTAAACAGAAAGAACACACCTCTTTCCCCTCCTTAAATAATTTATTTGCTTCATGGGCTGCAGCGGCCACCTGTTGGCTCTTCAGCTGACTCAGTTTGCTGTCTGGGTTCCGTAACCTGGTGATAATCCGAGTTGAACCAGATGCTCCTCTTCCTCCTCCAGGAGACTCATTTATTTCCCCATTAGACTTCTCTGATTTGAAATCACCTGTTATCAAACAAAAAGCCAAAAGTAGTTGCTAATAGTAAGTAGATGATATATAATAATAATAATAATACCTTACTAATCCAAATATTCTATCTGGTAGACAACTAAGATCCAAAAAACAAACAGAAAAAGTCGTTGAATAGCCAAAGCAAATGGATTAATTCTTCAAAGTTTTACTCCAAAGAAATTATGTCAGAACTTCACTGTGAGTCATTATTTTACAGAAAATTCAAACGTGCCAGGTTATCTGTTGTAAAGCTCATCTACCAGAAAAGGGGAAGGGCTGCTACAGGTTAACAAGGAACAAACATAACTCGAAATGCAAACTAATAAAATATTGCTTTATATATTCAATGTGGATTTCTGTATTAAAAGGATATAATTAATTTTAGAAAGATTTTCACTGAAAGTCTGTTCAAATACCTGTTTAAAGCTTATAAACATAAAGTGCATGTTCTCCTAAGGAATCTAGGTAATTATCGGTGTTTGCAGGCAATGTACACATGAAAATCAGCTGCATTAGTTTTTTTTTTTATTAAAGGCCTCTCATATTTTCATAACATCAATTTTTTAAAGTGATGGATTTAACTGCCAAGGAGCAACTTCTGCTTTCCCATGAATCTCACTTCAGCTGAAAATTCCTATATATTCTAAAACTATTGCATCACTATCCAAATTCCATTGGCCAGATAGTTAAACAAGACCTCATTTTCCTTTTTCAGTTTTTAAAAACTAAGTGTGGCAACAGCAAATGAAAAAACAAGCAGACAATAATGCCACTGACTAAATCAAGATGAGGCATCTTGCCATCTCAGGCTGGAAAGCGAGTAACCTTCAAGGTGAGGTAGCAAAGCAGTTGGTTAGACTTCCCACAATTTTCTCCTGGGTCTCAGACCATGACTCTACCCATGCTGGAGTTTTGAGCCAACATATTGAGCTATAGTGGCTACTTCTTGGGACCATCACTGAAGTTCTCCAATAAAGACATTTTAAACTTCACTTAGTCAAGGCCAGACTTCCTAAAAGCAGAAAGGGAACAGCGCGGCACTTTTTAAGCTGAAGCCACTCAATACACAGCCAAGGATCCAATAGGCAAGAGTCCATTTGTTGCCACTTACTAAATTTAGTGCAAATAAGGCCGAGGAGGCAGAAAATTCATCCCTGGGGGAAATACTTGAGGAACAGAGAAAGGGAACAAGGCTGAGTGGAGGTCATTATCTATTACACCCTGCAAAAAGGGTGTTTTCTCCCTGTTACAAAGGAGGGAATCACAGTGATGCAGCCTGCAGGCAGAGTCCAGAGCTGCTGGACCCTAGTCTCCCTAACTCCTTGTTTAATGATGTCAAGAGGCAGGAGCCCATACAGACTTTGCTCACCTGAGGGCTAGGGCAGACAAACTGGGTAAGTAGAAGGGGTTTACCTTCAGGTACCCTGAGCCAAGTTTCTGGGCATTAGGTACGAGCTGGGGGTCCAAGCAATCTACAAGGGGTATGACTGCCAGAAAAAACTCCAAACCTGTCAAACAGGATGTATAATTATTCAAACCTACAGCAGTTTCCAGCAAGCTATCCCTCACAGGTGGACCTAGGCTGGTAAAGCAGGATGGCCTCCAGCAGGGGGATCTTGCCATGTTCTTCTCACATCTTGTCCATATCCATCCTCCCGGAGAATCTCCCCGAAAATGCCAGCCAGGTTTATCGGAGAACACCATTCACCATCAGGATAATGAGTGTTACAGGTAGTTAAAACTCATAACCTGGCTCATGGCTTGTGAGATCAAGGTAAGCCACATCCAGATGTAATCAAAATAGTACACACAATACACAGAAATCCTAGATACAATGTTATCAGATATAACTTGGGGACAGAAGTTTTTGAAAAAATTTTCAGTTGTGGGTGAGACCTTTGCATTATGTTAGGCAGAAGGGCTTCTGAATCTGAACACACACACGCCTGTACCGAGCTAGGGTGGAACTGTGGATATTCACTGTTTGCTGTCTCCACATCTCTCTTTATTTGGAAAACCATTCCTACCCCACTCCAATCATATACTTTTGCTGGAGCCATCAATCATAATACCTTGCCTGCCCTGGCCACAGGGGTGGAAACAATATGTCCAATAGGCCACTCAAATTCCTTCCTCAAGCACTTTTGATTTGGAGCAGAAGTAGGGGCCTTGCCTTTGGGTCACAGACCATGGAAACTTATGAATACATGAAACCGCTGAGGCCATCTTCCCTGCCACTTAGGAAAAGCCTGTCTGTATTAGGAGAGAACGAGGTTAACACACAAACATATGCAGATCCAAAAAGTTGAGACAGAAAGAGGAAAATGGAAAGAGTTTTGATACCTGGGGGGTCCAGTTATGCCTGATGATGGCTTGGACTTCCCAATTACATGAGCTAATTCCCTTTTCACTTAAGCTAGTTTAAGCTGGTTTGGTCACTTGCAATTGAAAAGGTTCTAATTAAATTAGATTTCCATCTCATACACAAAATTATACACCAGCAGGATTAAAGACAAAGTTATAAAGTATTTTAGGTGAAATTACTATAAAATATATGTATATTCTTGGGATAGAGATGGTCTTCCTTACTTAGTAAGGCACAAAATCCAGAGAAATCCTAAAGAAAAAGATAGATTTAAATGCATAAAAAAATGTAAAAACTTTCTGTATAAAACAAGTAATGCCTATTTAAGTATAGAGGTAAAATCAAAAATTAATACCCAAAATACATAAAGCATTCCTAAAACTCATTGGGGAATATCAAAAGTCAAGAGGAAAAACTGAGCAAAAGACATGAATAAGCAATTCACAGAAAGTTCAGCAAACATATGAAAAGAAATTCAACCACATTAGTAAGCAGGGATATGCAATTTTTTTCATGAAATACCACTGGCCAAAATGTAAGAGGTGAAAATGTGAAGAAATACATATATATGTAAATTATTAGTATAAATGTCTTTTAATGTACAATTAAGCAATAGCCATCACTATTTTTAAAATGTACCTACCATATTATCCAGCAATTCCACTTACTGTAGCTACACTGCCAGAAATACTTACAAAAGGAGACAAAGATACATGTTGAAGACGTTAGAAAGCACCACTAGTTGTAATAAGGAAAAAACTGTTAACAGTCTAAATGTCCATTACTAGAGAAACAGTAAATGAACAGTTCATCTGTACTGTGGCATATCATGCAGTGGGTAAAAAGAATAAATTCAATTTATTACATGAAAAGAACCCCTATATGTATTACTGAGTAAAAAAAAGCAAGATGCAGACAACACATGCAGAATGATCCCGTTTAAATATATATTTTTTAATGTTTTTTGTAAGCATACATACATAAATGTAACTACACGGAGAAAGATACAATACCAATTAATGGTGGTTACCTTTGGGGAGGGGTTGTGAAACAGATGTATTTTTTCCTATATGCTTGTTTTTTAAAAGCAAAAACACTGAATCTGAGTGTTACTTATGCTTTAAAAAAAAAAAAGAAAGAAAGAAAGAAAGAAAATCCAAATCTTCCCACCCCCATCAAACTTGTATTAAAAAAATTTTTTTTAAAAAAGCTCCTTTCGCTGTATGAAGGGTATCCTTACCTATCTCTTCTTGAATAGAGACAGGTGTATGGGGCTCTCTCTCTCCGTTCTCAGGCTCGTCAGCTGCCTTAGCAGGCGCACTCTGGGGAGAGCTCAGCTCACTGCCGCTGTTACTGAGCTCCAGGTGAGGCTGGACGCAGGGAGTGGGAGCACTAATGTTACTGCTGTCACATGTCTTGTTAGGTTCTTCTAGAAAAATAGAATATCTGAGTTTAAAACTGGAAATCACATCAAAAATAACTGATTGTCAGAAAAGACATTTAATTGTTTTAGGGTTGCATTACAAAGCCAGATTTTAAAAAGAAAGAGCTGCTCATGTATGAATAATGCAATGTATGAAAAGAAATTTGTAAAGAACACCCTGTGAACTGCCTTTTAAGTCTCTCAGCATTAACTCAATACACAGTACAAAGCAGACCATCTGTCAGAGTCAAGTGATGTAACTATCTCACAGAATTTATGATGCTATGATGTGCCAGATACTGCAAAAGTAAGTTAGTGGAGAAAATCCCTCAGAATCAGAAATTTATATTCTTACTTTTCAAAAAGTCTTCAAACAGTATTCTAAATGGAATTAAACAGGATTACTTCTAAGGTTTTCCTGCCTGAATTCTATACCCCCAAATTTAACTACAAGGTAATGCTTAAGTGATTGCTAATTTTAAGAATATAACAGTATCAATAAGAGTATAGTTGCTGAAAGACCAAAATGAACACTACCATGAACTGAAAGCCTATGTCGTTCCTTGGCAGGTCAAAAATCTAGAGCCTTCTTGTGTATTTCATTTTGCCACTATTAAGGTAGCTTTTATATCAATCACCTAAATTAAAAGTGATTGACAGTATAGTACAAAGACTATCTGTAATATATTGTGAGTTCCTAAATTTTGTTTTGAAGGAAAAAAACCAACCACCTGATAGAAAAATGGGAAAAATATATGAACAGTGACAAAAGAAATGAAAATGGCCTTTAAACATGGAAATAGGCTCGTTTAATTAAAACTAAAAGAAATGCAAAATGAAACTATATGAAGAAACTACCTCCCAGCTACCAGATGGGCCAAAAATCCAAGTCTGATGATATACTCAGGTCGAGAGGCAGTAGCTTAAGAGGTACTGCCATACACTGCTGTGGGAGTGGCAAAAGGGTGCCAAGTGGATACCAGGGAATTGAGGATACCTAGAAAAACTATGGTTGCAACTACTCTTAACCTAGCAATCCCATGTCTATAAACTTATCCCCAAATTCACTGGCAGAAATACTACACTGCTTATTTGCAGAGGTATTCACCGTAGCACTATAATGGCAAAAGACCAGAAAAAGAAAATGCCCATCAATACGGTACTGGCTGAATAAAAGATGGAACATACAATAAAATATCATGTACCATAACAAGGACTGAGAGGATCATTATATCCACATACAAACTGATCTCAAGATTAAATGTAAAAAGAAACATGTAGAAGAGCACTTAAGAGTATGCCAACATTATGTAAGAAAGGGAGAGAAATATGAATTTATGGATATATTTTGCCTTTCTATAGCAAAAAAAAACCCATTAATGAATAAAAATGGCTACCTATAAGGGAAAGGAAGGATATAGTTACCTAGAGAGGGAAGGAATGAAAGTGAAAATTCTCTCAACAGATATAGTTACACACAGCTGGACTTTGGAATCATGTAAATGTTTTGTATTTAGTTAGAAATGCAACCCCTAAAAAGTGGAAACAAAAAAAGTCTAACTGTGCACCATGTTGTTGGCATAACTGCACAGAGAAAAAAATTATTTCAAGTGACTTTGGAACACAGAATTTTGACTATACAGTCTTACTGGAAATATGGTACAAAGATGAAAAGCTGAAAAAAACCTTAAATGCCATTAGGAAATCTTACTGTGAGCAATTACAGTGGTATTATGAAATTCTATGCTGTTTAAAACATTTCTTTGTATTACTGTTATTAATGCATATCAGTATGTCGATAATTATAATGTAATAATAATGTATAATTATTAACATCTATATCAGGATAAAGCTACTAAGCCATTCAATATAAAGAAAAAGATACAAGTGTTTAAAAAAGAAAAAAAACCTATGCAATCCTGAATCTGAATTTGAAATGTCAACGTGAATTAGTTTCTTTTCTGAAATATGTATTTCCTAACACTACCGACCAAAAAAATCCTACAGACAGTGTACTTCATAAAAGAATAAGCAATCAATCCTATCCCCAGGTATTTTGATCCTGAAAAGACTGAGCTCAGAATTTATCTGTTTAAACTTTCAAGGTGCTAATGAGCTGAGGACTCCTGTAACTCATAACACAGTGTTTTTGTTAACTTGTCCCAAATTAATTTGCCTTACATTCTCCTCCAGTTCAGTTTAGAATTCTGAATTTGTTTTTCAATTGTTCTAGAACTCTTGACCTCTTTACTTCATTAGGCTGTAAGATTAAAGAAATCTCAAACATTTGCTTTAAAACACCACAAAGGTTTCAGTTCAGTTCAATTCAGTCCAGTCACTCAGTCGTGTCCGACTCTTTGCAACCCCATGAATCGCAGCGCACCAGGCCTCCCTGTCCATCACCAACTCCTGGAGTTCACTCAGACTCATGTCCATCGAGTCAGTGATGCCATCCAGCCATCTCATCCCCTGTTGTCCCCTTCTCCTCCTGCCCTCAATCTCTCCCAGCATCAGAGTCTTTTCCAATGAGTCAACTCTTACCTATCAATTGTCCTCACAGTTCAACTAGACTTGAAACTAAAACCAAACAAATTTTAAAAAATAAGAAACAAAAGAGTAACATTTTGCTGCAGAACCTCCAGAAGCTATTATTAATCAACTCAATCAGGTAAACCGGTAATAAACCAGTTCAGCATCCAGTATCAGCAGCCTCTGCTATCTACTAGCTTCCTGATAATAAAATCAAAACCTAAAGCAAAGTACTATTTTTATCCCAAAAGTTAAGAAACAGATTAAATAAATATGTTCTTATCATTCAACTTTATAGATGTTAGAGTTTCAATATGTCTATGGAAGCATTTTCAAAGCAGTTATAAATAGTTATGGATATAAAGCCAGTTTTATCTATTGTTACTATCTTCTTAGTCCCAGGCATTAAATCTAGAGGCATAACTTAAAAACAAGTGCTGTTTGCATTACAGGTTTGAATACAAATTCTCTGTAGTACATTTGAGGTTAAGATGCTAGAATGACACGCCCTTCTCTTCTCTTATAAACTGAAAAAATTGACACTCTGGTACAAAAAGTTTCTAATCTAAAATCGAGAACAAAAGTATAACTCTGAAATTGAGCTTTTTGTTAACTACAAAGGAGTTCTGCTGAATAATAAACAGTATACTTGCTATAAGGCATCATTTTTGGCAACATAACCATTTTCATGAGCTGAAGTGAAATGTTTGGAGTAGAGATGGGTGGGCAGTGGCGGGAGGATCTGAGGAATAGATATTCAGAGATTAACTTTTTAAAGTGATGTCTACAAACCTCTCTCAAAATACAGCCCAAAACTCAGTTTAAAACTTCAGTCTCAGCTACATAACGTCTTTCTAATCACTGATCATACCCAACTTGAAATCATGAAATCTGTCCATTTTTCTTATGTTTTCATTCCTTTAGATTTTTAGATCACAGATTTGTAATTCTTCCTTTGTATAATGTCATTTAGCATAAGACAACGACAGTGCTGTCTGACAAGACTTCACAAAATACAGCTTGAAATAAATAAATATATATCTGCATATATGTATATATTTATGTGTATGTATTTCTAAAGAAATTCTAAAGTAGATATATTTAAAAAGAGAGTTTAAATTCTCAGGTTATTTTTAACTATCTTTCTATTCTAGAAAAGATATCCAATACAAATGCTAATCAAAAGAAAACTACTGTATTTAGTAACATTATTAACAATAAAGGGTATTTCACAAAGATAAAGTTAATTCGACAATAAAAATTATGTGCACCTAATAACACAGGCTCAAACTATATAATGCAAAACTAAAAACATTTGAAAGATAAAAAGGCAACACATTAAAAAAAGTAACTTAAAAGTATCTTGCGGGGGGTGGGGGGAACAGCAAAAATATAGATATGAACAACATAATTGAAAATCCTGACCTAACTGTTCTGTACAGTACCCCAAAACTAAAAATTACGTCTCAAGTGTATATTGGAGGAGGAAATGGCAACCCACTCCAGCATTCTTGCCTGAAGAATTCCGTGGACAGAGGAGCCTGGAGGGCTACAGTCCAGGGTGTTGCAAAGAGTCGGACACGACTGAGTGACTAACACTTGACTGAGTGATTAACACTTTCTTTCAAGTGTAAATGAGATAGCTTATCAATATTAACCAAATGTTGGGACCACAAAACAAGCCTCAACAAATCTTAAAGGACATAAATCATGTACAGAATGTTCTCTGACTCCAGTTTGTCAAACCAGAATCAATAACAAAAATATAACTAGCAAATCTCTAAATGTTTGGGTCCTAAACAATAGATTTCTAAACAAGCAATGGATTAAAAAATATATAACAGAAATCAGAAAATATTTTAAACAGAATGATAAAGACAAAATAATATATTAAAGTTAGTGAGATGAAGCTATAGCAGTACACAGAGGGAAATGTATAGCCTTGATGACAGCCATAGCAAAAAATAAAAACTAGAAGTTATGAAAGCATCCATTAAGTGAGAAGAAAAAAATTTAATAAAGAGTATATGAGAAACTTTTGGAGGTGACAGATGTTTATGCCACAGATTACAGTGATGGTTTCACAGGTACATCTTTATCTCCAAACTCATCAAGTTGTATACATTAAATATGTACAGCTTTCTGTGTATCAATTACAACTCAATACAGTGGTTAAGGGGGAAAAAAGGCAGGGAGGAATAACTCATAAGAATGAAAAGAAATTAAAAGGAGTCCCAAAGTTATTTTTTTTAAGACTCATAAAAATTATTAATAGTCTCATGAAATGGTTAACCAATTTCTGGATTGAAAAAAGGGAACATCACTACAGATGCTATAGACACTTAAAAACAGTTATCATGTCAGTAAAATTTAAAATTTAAATGAAATGGTATATTCTTAGAAAAATAAAACTTAAGAAAATTGACACAAGCAATCAACAGAAAACATGAATTACTTCACTATCTGCCAAAGAAATGAAATCTACAATAACTTTCCCACAATGAAAACTCCAGGACCAAAAACTTTAGCAAACATTTAAGGAATAAACAACACCCACCCACAGAAACTCTTGCAGACAAAAGGAAAAGTGGGAACTTGTAAAATAAAAATTCATTTTATAAGCCCAATGTAATCTAGGCATCAAATCCTGACATAGACATTATCAGAGAAGGAGAACTACATGTCAATTTCATTCATGAAAGCTGATGCAAAAATTCTAAACAAAATATTAAAAATGGAATGCAACAATATTTAAGAACAAAAATATGTCACAATAAAGTTGTATTTATTCCAGGAATATGAGATTGGGTTAATATTATTTTAAAAAATCAATGTAGAAACTTTTGCTTCCAGTCAGGACAGAGAAGAGGGACTGAACCTACCCCAGTCTATGCAACAACCACAGACAAAAAAAGAAACCACTTAACAGAAAATGAACAAAGGAACTGATAGGTACTTCAAAACAGAAGGCATCCAAATCACACACACACACACACACACACACACACACACACACACACACACACACAAGCATGTGTGTGCACAGTCGCACACACATGCACACACACACTAAAGGTGTTCAACATCCTTAGTCATCAGGGTTCATCACAATAAGCTATCCCTACATTTCTACCAGAAGGACGAAAAACACACTCTTTCAGGATTTCCATCACAGTATTAACTACAATTACTGATTTTCCATAGGATCACCACTATTTTCCTGTTTTGCTTATCTAATTTTCTCATTTGCCTTCTTAAAAAAATATACCAAGCTCCTATGATAAAATTTTTTCTTTTTTAAAAAAGGAAAAGGAAAGGCATAACAAACATTCTTGATGTGATATAACTTACTCTGAGTATTAATTTTAATTTTAAAAAGCTTAAATTATTCCTGGTTAACTTACATTTTCTTATCAAAATACATGACAATGATTTTCTATTATAATATTATGGTTTGAAATGTTGTTAAAAAGAAACTTACATAACCACATGCAAACATAAAATTAATCTGTTAGTACATACAGAACTGGAATGGTCAAATCATTCAACACTGAGCCATTAGCATGTGAGTAGTTAAAACCAAAATATCTGCCATTATGGTCTGGTGATAGAATATACAAATAAGTCTATTAAACAAAAACAGCTAAATGAACTTTAAAAAAGCATGAAGATTATGATGAGTTTCAAGCACTAAATGCAGGAACATCTGTCAAACTCCAAATGTTAGGTGACAATTTAGCGGTCAGGGATGGCACTGATGTAAGCAAGCAGCATGAATGAACACATACTTTAAGGTTTTAGGTGACATTCAGCTTTCACTACTCAAGGGAAGGACTTCCCCCCATTACAGAGGCATTGATACACTGCCCTCTGTACCTGGCACGTCCTGGGGGAGCTCAGATGCCACCTTCTTCTCTGCCATGTTGCTGCTATCGTGGGTTTCTGAGACACACCCCATGGGACTCCTCCCTTCAGAGGGAACAGTCTCTTCGGAAGAAGCATTTGTTGTGTTGTCGCCAAGATTTGCTGACACAGAGTTACCTTTATCCCCAACTTCTGTTGGCTCTACAGTGAAATGCACAACAAAACTTTAACGATACCCTTTAAAATTGCTCAAGGACAAATGGCCACATTCAGTCATCTACTGAAAATGAATGAGCACCAAAAAACCTGGCTTCTATTCAATTGCCATTTTGAAGCAATTAGATTCTGGGATATTTTTGCAGCAGGTAATCCAAAGGGTATTTAAGAATATTTGGTATTATTAAGAATGTTTAAATGGTCAACATAAAAATGAACATTTTTTATCACCCCAAAGTGTATATTCTGATAGAAAAACAGTGATTTTTCACCAACAAATCTCATGGGGAAATCGTACCTTATTAAGAAGTATAGAGATATGGATATAAAATCATAGTGAATCCACCAATATATAAAACTCATTACAACAATTATACATGTTATAAGGAGGAAGGATATACTAATCGCTTTAGAAATGTAAAATTAAATAGTTGTTTGTAATTAAAAAAAAAAAACTCATTTTCATTTTGCAAGTAAAACTAGAAATTTCCTAACTAACACTGATGAAATATTTCTTTTTAACCAAGTAATGTCTTTACCCTCAGATCTTCCTTGCTCAGGATCGACGTCATCCGGTGTTTTGTCATCACTGTCTTTTTCAACAATCTGGTCTTCAAACTCCTCTCTGCTTTTCTCAGCATCTTTGGAGTTACTATTCTCAGTCTCAATCTTGTCCTTGTCTATTTCTTCTGGGCTTTTAACAATATCGATGTCTCCCTTTTTGGCTCTTATGGATTCCAAAATTTCTTCTATAATAAAACAAATAAAAAAACTGTGTTTCCATATTACCAAGTATAAGGTACTACAAGTGTCACTTAAGAGTTTCAATACAAGCTATTAAAAGATAAATTTGTTAAACGTATTAAGAACTCTGAAACAAGGATCAAGATTACCAGTAACAGTTTGATACTTAACAGAACTTGACCAATTTGGTTATCTTCACATCTAGAAAAACAGTCTTTTAAAATTCAGATTGCTACAGATTACGGTAATATCCTCTGCCATATAAGAAAAACTATAAGCTGACACAGACCCACAGTCTGCCCAGTGTGGTTCGGTGACAAAAACCTAGTGACCCATGACCTAGCACAGATCTGACGTAACTGTGAGAGCCTGGGCAGGCTAGTTAACCTTCGGTCCTCCACTGTGAAATAAGAAAACAAAGGCCCAGTAAACATTTCTCTCTGAAATCCCACAGCTTTCGGAAAGTCACTAAAGCCTAATGGCTCTAACTTCCTTTCAACCTCGGTGCAGTGAGACCATAACATGGGTGCAGACGGCAAGGTATACCAACACAGATCCTGTCTCTTATACACATCTTAGATGTGTANGACATTCTTTACATCATAATACAATACTATCGTTTTTTTTTTGTTTTTTTTTTACTTTGTTGCTCAAACTGGTCCAGCTTTCAGCCACTGAGAGCTTTTCCAGGGGAGTCCTGCATCCTTTAAACACATTTCCCCTCCCTCCTTCTTTACCTTCCAACACTACAAGTTGCTCCAGACTCATCTTGGGGTTTCTCTGCCCCAGTCCTAGAATATACCACCTCTCAAGGAATCTTGACTCTTTTTTTTTTAATTGGAGAAAGAGATTTAGAAATCGTGATCTAGGCACTATGTGTACTTCTTACTAGTAAGGTGTCACTGCTCTCACCACCACAGCCCCAGGGAATGTATATATGTATACTAACCCATGTATACATACACCTTTATTATTTCTGTATCTATCTGTGTGTGTAGCGGGGAGTACGTGTGTGGTTCATTCAACCATGGCTCTGTTGTTTTTTTGTAAATTTACTGTCTGACAGAAGTTGCTTTCATTATAATATATCTATTTATTTGGTTAACCCTATTATTCACAGTAAACCAGTTTCAGAATTGCTTAACTGTACTCCCATGAAAAACAATGTTTGTGAACAAGAAGAAACATCTTTAATGCCAAAGCCATGCACCCATGGTACCTCTTTTGGGATTTTTAAATTTTCTTGTTTACATTTTCTTTCTTTAAATGTTCTCTACCTTCATTTTCATCAGTGTTTTCTAAATTGTAGGTTTCCTAGGATTAGAAAAACCTTGTAAAGTCATCACTGAAACACACTGACCTCTCTGCTTAAAAGATTATCTTTGAGATGGCTGGAGTTAATTCCTTACTCTCTTTCACCTTCGCTACTCCTAAATCCTATAAGAATTCTAAGTCAGTGATTATAGAAACATNTTCCTAGGATTAGAAAAACCTTGTAAAGTCATCACTGAAACACACTGACCTCTCTGCTTAAAAGATTATCTTTGAGATGGCTGGAGTTAATTCCTTACTCTCTTTCACCTTCGCTACTCCTAAATCCTATAAGAATTCTAAGTCAGTGATTATAGAAACATCTAAGTCAGCTATAGGACAATTTCAAACAGAAGGAATTCTAATATGTATATTTTCTGTCTTCACCATCACCCCAGGATCCTTTTTTTACATCATTTCCTTATATCCTTTTACCTATCTATACATCTACACTGCTTTCAGTTTCTATTAACCCTAATGCATTCAGTCTTGCTACATACACTAAATCTATCAATGGAAGTATCTCAATCACTGTGAAAAGAACTTTTTATTTGGCAAAAGAAAATGTATTCACCAACTACCTGCTTTTCTTAGAGCCATATTATTTCTTGCTTTCAAATATAGCTCTATCCTGATCAAAGTGTTACACATTCAACCAACTTCCCTCCTGCCACATAATGAGGATAAGAGTTAAAAAACAACTATAAATTAGATCACCTAAATTAGGTAGAAAGCACAAGTAGGATGACCAAAGGTCTCTGATTTTCTATAAAGGTTCTAATTTTAAATAGTCTATCCTGTTATCCAGTCTACCAAGTATACAAATAATTATCAGTCTGTATGTCTGTATTTTCAGCTCAAGACCTACAGTACTCATAGCCTTATGAGTAACATACAGTTCTCATAGCCTTATGAGAAACACACCAAAAAAGTGGGGAGGGGAAAGAAAAAAACATTAAGGNAGTTAAAAAACAACTATAAATTAGATCACCTAAATTAGGTAGAAAGCACAAGTAGGATGACCAAAGGTCTCTGATTTTCTATAAAGGTTCTAATTTTAAATAGTCTATCCTGTTATCCAGTCTACCAAGTATACAAATAATTATCAGTCTGTATGTCTGTATTTTCAGCTCAAGACCTACAGTACTCATAGCCTTATGAGTAACATACAGTTCTCATAGCCTTATGAGAAACACACCAAAAAAGTGGGGAGGGGAAAAAAAAAACATTAAGGAGGTGACAGAAGAAATAATTGGTCTGGGGTGTATCTGATCTGTAATAAATATGCATCTTCTATAAATGTATATAGTAGTCTATACTTTGCAGGAATATTTCAAAATTAAATAGAATTAACCTACCAAATATTAAAAATCATCTCCTCTAAGAAAAAAATTTATTCCAAAAATAAACTTCTTTCAAAACAAGCAGAATAAAGCATTACAAAACACAATCACCAAAAGGGTATATGATAAAACCAACCATTTACAGTTACAAATATATAATAAATTTTAGAATCTAGATGGTAGGCTTATGGGTATTTACTGGATAGTTCTTTTAACTCTCTGTATATTTGACAATTTCAAAAATATTAGGGAAAAAAAACAGAAAAAATATTCAGAAAAAAAACCCCACCAAAAAATGAAATTAAACTCTCCTGAAGTGGACATATATGTATATAACAACCAAAGAGCTGAAAATGTGAAAGGATTTATGCTATTTGTGAAGTTAAAAAGAAAACTCATAAGGATAAGCTGGGATTCTGAGATCATTGATAAGATACTGTAAATTATTCTTGGCTATTTCAGGAGCCCAGTAGTCTGTCTTTTTTAAATCTCATAAAACCCCCAATTAAAGAACACCACTAGATATTATTCTAGGTATTTACCTGGACTGGATGCTCCTAAACTATCATAGCCAAGATTTTGGTTCCCAGAGAGAGCAAATAAAGATAATGGTGGCAGACCGATGTCTTAATAGGAAATTCTTCTATCGGAATGTTTAATTCATTGCCAATACATTTCTTAGAAAGTTGCTGAGAGGATTAAAGGCTTGTGTAACATCTAGATGAACACCTGGCCCACAGTAGGTGCTCAAAAATGTTAGTTTCCCTTCTCTTCCCCATCAAGTTTCAATCCTTGTGAATCCCTCCACCTTTAGTACCAGGTTGGTTGTACCTTAGCAAAAAAAAGGGGGAAGGGGGAGAAAAAAAGAGAAGAAAAATGTCACTTGCTGTCTAGATCTCACCATTAAATTCAAGGTACACGTTACCTTATTTAAATTAACTTCAGTTGTACTAAGAGGGTAGCTGTCCATAAGCTGTGGCCACATATCTCTAAGAATATACTGTGCCCTAATGCTCAAAGCTCTATTTCTGATCATTACAAAAGATTTAACTAAATTTTTAAAAGTACATCACAGGCTGAATTACATGAACTATAACATACTTATTGTAGGAAATTTGAAAAATATAAAATGGAAAGTAACTATAATCCTATGATGCTAATTAGTTATTTTTTAGTGATAAAAGCTGATTATTCACCCAGTTGATTATTCAGAGGAAGAGAATTTAAGTGCCTCAATGACCCAGGTACTGTTTTGGCGTGGTATTCTCCAATGTACAGTGCTCCATCCCACGGTAATTCAAATGAAATCAACCAATTCCTCCCCAAGTTCATTTCCAGTTTGACATTCCCCCCAGTCAGACCACTAAACATTTTAATCATCCATTTCTATATTGGCTTTGTTCTTTACTTAAGATGATGAAGTGTTACTCGCTCAGTCATGGCCGACTCTTTGCGACCCCGTGGACTGTAGCTGCCAGGGTCCTCTGTCCATGGAATTCTCCAGGCAACAATACTGGAGTGGGTAGCTACTCCCTTCTCCAGGGGATTCTTCCTGACCCAGGGACTGAACCTGGGTCTCCTGCACTGCAGGAGTATTCTTCACTGACTGAGCCACCAGGGAAGCCCATGATTAAGATGATACTACTATATATATCATTTTGTACACAGACGAGTTCACTCTAGAAAATATTTCTAATTCAACACCTGGTAAAAACATATTCCACATTGCTTTTTAGGGGACAGCATGGCTCATTATTACTATACTAAAAGCTGAGACTGCAAGAGAGTAAAAAGGGATTTGTCCATTGCAATGCTGGGATCCATAAAAGGAAATTAAGAGGGGAAGTAATCCTCTTAATTATATTAGTACAATTATCAACCTCCTCAAAGAATTCTGATGAGTAAAACTTATCTGATGGAAAAAAATACACATTTAAAAAACCCAGATCTAGTGATAAAAGATACTTCCAATGACCAGATATGAATAAATGTAACTCTTTTTAAAATGTCATATACATTCATTATTTGTTACAAAGCAGGGAATAAAAATAAAAACACTGAGCAGCAAAATAAATAAGGTAGTAGTCAAAATATAACCCAAAGTGTAAAATATATATCCATGAGTCCTGATATACATGACTGAATAAATAAAGAATACACAAATCTGTGCAGGAATCCAAATAATGTATGAAGATCAATGCTCCCTCAAGGGGGTGGACTGTGACTCCCGATGGCCTAAGTGGGCTGTGCACAGTGACTCTCTCCCCAAACCACAGTATGGGTGGGAGGAGTAATTTTACAAGAAAGAAACCGGACAAAATCTGCCTCAATCAGATGACCCAAGTTAACATCACTGGTGATAAATCACACTGGTGGCAGGTACTCTGGATAAGAAGACGAGGAGGGCACTTCACCTTTGTGGCCTTCTTCCCCAAAATACACAGCACAAGGCTAACTCTGAGAAGAACACGAGACAAATCCATGTTAAGGGCATTCATTTAAGTCCCTGGCCAGCAATCCTCAAAACCTGTCAAAGTCGTCAGTAATAAGGGAAATCTGAAAACCTGTGACATCCTAGAGAGACAGGATGACCAGACATAGTGTGGTGTCCCAGAAGGGATCATGAGACGAAAAAGGACATTAGATAAGGCCTGAGGAAATCTGAATAAAGTATAGATATAAGTTATTAAATACATCAACACTGGTTCATCAGTGATGACAAACACACCACACTAATGTGAAAGTCGCTCAGTCGTGTCCGACTCTTTGTGACCCCATGGACTATCCAGTCCATGGAATTCTCCAGGCCAGAATACAGGAGTGGGTAGCCTTTCCCTTCTCCAGGGGATCTTCCCAACCCAGGGATCAAACCCAGGTCTCCTGCATTGCAGGCAGATTCTTTACCAGCTGAGCCAAGATGTAATACGCTGATAAGGGAAGCCTACCGCAGGGTATGCGAAAAACCCTCTGTGCTATCTTAGCAACTTTTCTGTAACTCTAAAATTATTCTAAAATTGAAAGTTAAAAAAAAAAAAGGCAAAGAGTAAATTTTAAAGGAATACCATTTCTCATAATTAAAAACAGGACTCCCTTAAAGGTTTATTAATAAAATTTGTGAATTAAAAAACAAATATAATTTGTAGAATATCGGTAACGAGTAAGACAAGGTACCAAACACTAAAATGTATACGGTCCCTAATTTAAGGTTCTATTGGGAAAATATTATAAAGAATTAAAGTAAAATAGTCATACTTGAAAATTTTAATATTGCACTACAAGAGTTTATCTCAAAAAGTACAATCTAACAAAAAGTAAAATGAGAAGAATTTCCCACTCACCATTAGCTGCCGCCAGAAAGGATTTGTTACTGCCCCGAGCTTTATTGGTCAGGTCTTCAGTTATGTCCATGTGCCGGTGGATTTCTTCACGCATTTCTTCTAGAATTTTGCAGAGTTCTGCCTCCCAGTAATCTTTGTCTAGACAGTCAATTAACTCTGCCAGTTGGACCTTTGTGCTATAGTACCAGATTTTCTTTTCATCTTCATTTTCTGTGTCTTCTTCTCTGTTTAATAGAAAGCACAAACACTTTATATGTTGGACATAATGGCACTTATCTGACAATTTTATCTATCCAGTGATAGTTAAAATACATAACACAAAGAATGCACACTAAAATTCAATATATTGACACTCATTCACAAGAGATCGTCAAGTTTCATTCAAATTCAAGGTATTCATTTTACTTGAACTTCTATTTTTATTTCCTAGCTCAACATAAGACAGCATATTAAAAAGCAGAGACATTCCTTTGCCAACAAAGGTCCTCTGCCAACAAAGGTCCATTTAGTCAAAGCTATGGTTTCTCCAGTAGTCATGTATGGATGTGAGAGTCGGACTATAAAGAAAGCTGAGCACAGAAGAATTGATGCTTTTGAACTGCGGTGCTGTAAAAGACTCTTGAGAGTCCCTTGGACTGCAAGGAGATCCAACCAGTCCATCCTAAAGGAGATCAGTCCTGAATATTCATTGGAAGGACTGATCTTGAAGCTGAAGCTCCAATACTTTGGCCACCTGATGCGAAGAACTGACTCATTGGAAAAGACCCTGATGCTGGGAGGGATTGGGGGCAGGAGGAGAAGGGGACGACAGAGGATGAGATGGCTGGATGGCATCACCGACTTGATGAACGTGAGTCTGAGTAAATTCCAGGAGCTGGTGATGGACAGGGAGGTCCATGGGATCACAAAGAGTTAGACATGATTGAGCGACTGAACTGAACTGAACCTAGCCCACAACAGCTTAGGATAAAATATAGTAAATGTAGATAAATGTAGCTTGTAGTAGTGGGAAGAGAAGAAGTACAGCAACAAAGAAAAGATTTCTAAAAACATGACACTCAGAAATAGGACCTTAAAACTCAGAGTGTGTGAGTACTTGGTGGAGGATGGTCTTGGTGACACTTCAATCAACATTAAGACCATCACTGTTTAACAACAGCATGCACAGAACTTTAACCAGAAATATTTAAACTCTATTCAGTACCTGACAGGTACAGAGCAGGATCATGTTATACTACAGTTTAGAAACATCTCCACCAAAATGGTGGGAAAGCTTTGTTAAATCTTGGTCCTTGAAGGAATCATCTCAATTGAGTGACAATATCTCGTCGCTCTTCTTGCCTGTGGACAATCAAAGCTCAAACTGGAAAAGAACAGAGCAGCTTCCTGTCCTGCTTAAATCTCTCTAAAGATGCCATTCACTTGTAATGGAGGCAGACATTTGCACACGAATAGTCACTGATTAAAAACACAAGGCAAATTAATGTCTAGCACCAGACTTTAAGAAACACATGTGATGGTAGTTCTTCTCTCACTCAAAAGAATTCAGGATTCCGCAGGCATGCATTAATACATGCTTAATACAGGCATTAATACTTGTCTTTCTCTTTCTGACTTATTTACTCTGTATAATAGGCTCTAGGTTCATCCACGTCATTAGGACTGACTCAAATCTGTTCGTTTTTTATAGCTGAGCAATACTCTATTGTATATATGTACCACAATTTCTATCCGCTCACTGAGGGTGGGACCAATTGAGAGAATAGCATGGAAACACATAATTACCATATGCAAAACAGACAGCAAGTGGGATCTGCTGTGTCACACAGGAAGCTCAACTCAGTGCTGTGACAACCTAGAGGGGTGGGATGGGGAGGGAGATGGGAGCGGGGTTCAGGAGGGAGGGGACATATGTACACTTGTGGCTGATTCATGTTGATGTACGCAGAAACCAACACAATATCGTAAAGCAATCATGCTTCGATTAAAAAAAGTTTTTTTAATCAGGGATATGTGTGAAGTTCAGTTCAGTTCAGTTCAGTTCAGTCGCTCAGTTGTGTCTGACTCTTTGTGTGAAGTAGCTGACAAGAACAAGTCTAACTTTCCAGTTTGCTCAAAGGCAAACTGATGGAGCTGAAAGAAGAGGACTTTAAGGAAAATCTGGCTTTAAATGGGCTCAGTCGCTTATGATATGCGAACGTGGACAAGACACAACCTCTCCGAGTGTCTGAGCCACTTTACTCACCTCACTGGCACATGGGGGTAATAGGACCTGTCTTGAGGGTCACTGTGAGATATTATAAAGCAAACAAAGGTATTCTAATAAGGTATCTTATTAGAGTTAAGTGTTATAGTGCCTGGAAACATCACTGACAAGTGAGAAGTGTTAATGGCTCAGTCGTGTCCGACTCTTTGCAACCCCATGGACTGTAGACTGCCAGGCTCCTCCACCCATGAATTTTCCAGGCAAGAATACTCAAGTGGATTGCCATTTCCTACTTCAGGGGATCTTCCCGACCTAGGAATCAAACCCAAGTCTCTTGTGTCTCCTGCACTGCAGACAGATTCTTTATTGTCTGAGCCATAATGACCAATAAATAGAAAATATTATTGTTACTAGTAAGGTAGTAAATAAATTAAAATGTAGAACTCCAGGAATGAGACATTCAATAATTCTGAAGAAAGATAGGATATATTAAATCATAAATAAATAAAAGGATATCAAACTTAACAAAAATTTTTAAGAAAAAAGGTTTAATAAAGGGTCCCTGTTATCTAGCTTTGCTTTTCAAATAGGCATCTACCGACATATTATCTCTCTCAGAGGCTTTTCACAAAAATTTCTGAAAATCATTTTGTGTGTGTGTGTGTGTGTGTGTGTGTGTGTGTGTAATAAAGTTTTATTAAAGTATAAAGGAGATAGAGAAAGCTTCTGACATAGACATCAGAAGGGGGCAGAAAGAGTGCCCCCTGAAAATCATTTTTTTAAGCTGCTCTGGATTTTACAATAGGTATTTTTACTGAGTTCTTATGACTGAATGAAAACAATGGTCTATTGCAATTTAGAATGCTAGAGATGTCAGAATCCTCTAATCAAAAGATTAACAGGGAATGCCCTGGTGGTCCAGTCACTAGGACTCTGCTTCCACTGCCGAGGACCCAGGTTGAATCCCTGGTTGGGGAACTTAGTGCACACAAGCCGTGGGACATAGCCAAAAATAAATAAAAAGCTTTCCAAAGGCAATACCATAACAAACACATTCTCAGGTGGCTCAGTGGGAAGAATTCACCCGCCAAAGCAGGAGACGCAGGTTCAATCCCGGGGTCAGGAAGAACCTGTGGAGTAGGAAATGGTTACCTGCTCCAGTATTTCTGCCTGGGAAATCCCATGCACAGAGGAGCCTAGTGGCCTACAGTCCACGGGGTTGCAGAGTCAGACACCAATGAGTGACTTAGCATGCACACACACCAAATTAGAACGTACACAGTGGGCTTTGCCCAAGCACAAAAGTTACAGGACAACCTAATTATTTTCTAAGATATCAATCTTAAGGAATTTTCCTCTGTTATGAAGATTATAAAATTTTCTTCTTATCTGTTTGCTTTTTTCCTTATACAGAAATATCTACAAATTTCAATGGAACAAGAGAAATAGCCTACATAAAAACATTTGGGGGGTAGAAATACAATTTACAAGCATAAGAATGAGATGTTAAGAGAGCAAACTTAATCAAGCAACTCACAAGCTACTAAAAGGGTCCCTATCAGATGGCTAAATTAGCCCATGCTGGCATTTGCAGAATTTCTATCTTAACAGAGAACACTTAATTTTAATCTTAAGAGAGAATTCACAACTTCATAACAGTGGCAGTCCATTCTAGATTGAAACTGCTCTATTAGAAAGTTTTTTCCCTTTTAAGAGAAGATACACATACCTAGTATTTCCATCAATCCATCCTGCTAGAATTCTCTGAAATGAATCTAACACCTCCTCCACACAGTCCTTCAATTCTTTCACATCTATAATTTTACCACTTTTTTCTTTTCTTTATCTTAAATGATAAAATACTTTAATCATTTCTCACACAGAACGTTTTCCAGTTTTCACTACACTGATATTCTTCCCCTAAATGTACAGTTTGTCAATGTCCTGCTAAAAGTAGCCCTATTTTTTATTCTGCTCATCAAAGATAATACTCAACACTATTTTTTTTTTTTCTTCTTGAGGCTGTAGGAGGATAAATTCATCAAAAGCATAAAGTTGTAAAACTGAGTGAACAATAATGGCAAATGCTTTCAAAGAAAAGTTGTTTTAATACTGATGTACATTTACACAATTTAAATAACCAAGATTATTTCTTCTAATTGTAAAGGTGACAACAGCTTTCCTGTAGGAATATACATCAATTTGTAGGTCTGTTTATGGGGTTATAATCTATTTTCTACAGAAGCTCTGTCTCTGCAATGCTCCTTCTGCACCTCCAAACTGGCCCGGCTTCTGTGAAGTCACTGATCAGTTCAAGGAGCTCACAGGCTGGCGGGGGAGGACAGGCTGGAATGAAAATATTTGCCAAAAATGCTATTAAGCGCAAGTTTCCAGATTCTTCCCTGATGGCTCAGACAGTAAAGTGTCTGCCTGCAGTGCAGGAGACCTGGGAAGATCCCCTGGAGAAGGAAGTGGCAACCCACTCCAGTACTCTTGCCTGGAAAATTCTGTGGACTGGGGAACCTGGTAGGCATGGGGTCGCAGAGTCGGACTCGACTGAGCAACTTCACTTTCACTTTCCAGATTCTATGCCTATGTTTTAAAGTCTGTCTGGCTTCTACTTAGGCAAGATAAGAGGTTAATGACTAACAGTTAAATTCTGAGTTTCATTTCTAAACAAACCGACAGAAACTAAGAGTAAGGAACGCTAGTGTGGTGGGTTGACTAGTACCCCACAGAAATGCATGTCCACTTGAGACCACAGAATGTGACCTTATTTGGAAATACAGTCTTTGCACCTGTATTTATCTAGGGATCTTGAGATGAAATCATTCTGGATTTGGGTGAGCCCTAAGTCAAATGACTGCTATCCTTATAAGAGAAGATTCGAAGAGACACATGGAGAAGGTGATATGAAGATGGAGGCATAAATCTGAGTGACGTGCCCGTCTATAGGCTGGGAAATGCCAAGGACAGCCAGCAACCACCCAGAAGCTAGGAGAGAGGCGAAAGAAACAATCCTGCTGACATGGATTTCAAACTCTCAGCCCCAGAATCATGACAGAATAAATTCCTGTTGCTTTAAACAACTCAACTTATGGCAATTTGTTATGGCAGCCCTAGGGAACCAAAACAGATTTGGATACTGGAAAATGAAAAGTGCTGTTGTAACAAATACCTAAAAAGGTGGAAGCACTTAGGAACTGGGTAACAGGAAAAGGCTGGAAGAATCTTGGGCCACTTAACAGAAAAGGCCTATCTTGAATATACATACAGAGGTTGGCAGAAACTGGAATTGTGCTAGCGCCTCTGGAGGGAGCACGGCCCCACAGACACCTTGATTTTAGACTTCTAGCCTCCACAACTATTAGAATGCGAATTTCTCTTTATACTTTATTACAGCAGTCACAGGAAACTAACGCAGCTCAAGATTCAGAGATCAAGGGCAGCCCAAGCAGGTCAAGAGCACACATTCTGGGTCAGAATGCCCGGGACTGAATTCCAATTCTGCCACTTGCTAGTATCATATCGGATAAATTATTTAAACTTGCGATGCCTAACTTCTCCATCTGTAAAATGGGAGTGATAGTATTTATGTATCAAAATGCTGCCGTGAGGATTAAACAAATTAAAACTGTAAAGTGCTTCAAACACTGACAGCATATAGTAGGTGCAGTATACACGGTTGCTACTATTTTGCTCATCTTATGAAGTATATGAAATCTACCTTAAAACAAATAATTAAAGCAGAGTGTGTTTTTGTTTTTTTTAAGTTGTCTCAGGGTGCAAGTGGGAGAGAATTTCAGGGGGGAAAGCTCTAGGAAATGGCATATATAGGCTGACTTGAAAGACAAGTTAGTTGAAAGGCTTTGAGTTTTTTGGTTTGCCTGGGTGCTTTTTATTTATTTTGTTTTGGGTGGTGGCAAGCAAGAGAATAGGGCTTCCCTGGTGGCTCACAGGTAAAGAATCTGTCTGCAACGTAGGAGGTGGAGGTTCAATCCCTCCACCTAGGGGGTCAGGAAGATCCCCTAGAGAAGGAAATGGGAACCCACTCCAGTACTCTTGCCTGAATTCCATGAACAGAGGAGCCTGGCGGGAAGCAGCCTATGAGGTCGTAAAAGAGTCAGAGAGGACTTAGTGACTGAACAACAAAGTTAGGGAATATACAAAACTAGAGATCTACGAACTTCCTGTTACAGGCAAACGAAAGCATGTAATTGACAAGTTGTTCAACTTGGGGGTAAAGGAGACCTGACCAGAGAGGCTGTTTTAAAAACGGTCCAACTATGGGACAGAAAACACACTGGGGAATGGGGAGTCACACACAGACCGGTCTGGAGACAACTCAACCAATATAATTGAGATGATGTTGACACTGAGCATGGAGAGAAAGAGATTCAATACTGAAGAGATAATTACAAGGTATAAAAAAACAGCACAGGGCAGGAAACCATTTCCAGGTTTCTAGCTTGAGCAGCAGGCAGGATGGTGATCCCATCACTAAGATAGTAACACTGAGTGAAAGGCAGGTAATGGGGGCAAGTGGGGCATTCGGTTTCAGACATGTTGCATCTGAAGTGCCTGCTATGTGGACTTGTCCAGGAGGCTGATGGATACACAGAACTGGACATGGGCAGAAGGGTTACACGTGTTAGGTCTGATGGCAACTGAGTCAGCCAGTAAATAGGCAACTTATGGCTGGAATGGGGAGGTACAGGTAGAAAGCTGTACAGGTTAAAAAAGGATAAATCAGTTCTGGAAAGTGAAAAAATGCAGAGCTTTAAAATACTATGTTCAGGGCTTCCCTGATGGTCCAGTGGTTAAGAATCCGCCTTGCATTGCAAGGGACACCAGTTCGATCCCTGGTCGGGGAAGATCCCACATGCCTCAGAGCCACTGAGCCCNTATTCAGCACACTATCAGTCGCTAGTGTGACCTGAGTGGTGCATACCTAAAAAAGAGTGGTTTAAAAAGATAAGCACCCTTCCCACCATCATCTTCCGTCCTTTCTGTCCTGCTTTTCCTTCATTTTTCCCCATATCACTTACCACTTCTTGTCATTATACTATAAATGTATTTGTGTATTTGTTTATTGTCTGGCTCAGCCACTGGAGGGTAAACTTCATGAAGGTAGGCACATTTTACTATTCTTATTATTTGTATATCTGCAGTCCCTAGAGCAATTGCCTGACATATAGTAGACACTCCATAGATATTCTTTGAAAGGAAAATGAAAGCATAATAGGGACTTGCTTATGAAAGGCCTTAAATGTACACCTGTGATGGATTCATGTCGATGTATGGCAAACCCAATAGAGTATTGTAAAGTCAAATTAAAAAATTAATTAATTAATTAATTAATTAAAAAAAAGAAAGAACAATCAGGATTGACTTGATATAAGTGTAGAGAATAGTTGACAAGTCTGAGACTATTACCAAAGTTTCTGACTAAAGTGACTGAGTAAATGGCTAATAACTAAATATTAATTCAAGAATAAGAGTTAAGGTTTTGTTTTCTTTCATTTTTGAGATGGACTATGATGTTGAGTCATATATTATGATTCTCCCAGAGTTGTAGAGAAGAATCCCCTCACCTATCAAGAATTCACAAAGTATTTCCCTCAGATGTACAACAGCATTCTAAATTCACTCTACCATAAGTAATGAAGCTGGCAATGGCACCCCACTCCAGTACTCTTGCCCGGAAAATACCCTGGATGGAGGAGCCTGGTACAATGCAGTCCATGGGGTCTCTAAGAGTCAGAAACGACTGAGGGACTTCACTTTCACTTTTCACTTTCATGCATTGGAAAAGGAAATGGCAACCCATTCCAGTATTCTTGCCTGGAGAATCCCAGGATGGGGGACCCTGGTGGGCTGCCATCTATGGGGTTTCATAGAGTCGGACACGACTGAAGCGACTTAGCAGCAGTAGCAGAAGCATAGAGCAAACTACTATAACTAATAAAATCTTACATTTTGAGCTTCATTGCATAGAAGTCAAAGTGGACAATTAATTAATTCAAATAACCTGCAACAGAACTGTATATTTGAAATGGGAAACACAATTTTTGCAGTTGAAATTAACTGAGTCTATCCCTGAACCTGGCATGCTGTGCCAGAAATCACTCTTTATTTAGATTATAAACTCAGCATCATTTCCCTAATAAGAATTTTTTTTTGCATATGAAATTATCATTTAAATGTACTAATTCTCATTGTCATTGACATGAATTTACAATTACTTCTTGGAGTTGAGCTTACCTCAGTGAGATATAAAAATTATAGTAATCATATGGTGAATACTTACTTCATCTTGTGTGTCTCTGCTAAAGATAGAAATTGTCTCACTAACTGTATTCAAATCCTTTCCCCAGAAAAACCCCAGAAAATTATGTATTGCTATTCCTTTTCTAAAGAAATGACAAAAGTAACATTTTAAAACACTTCTGTATGGCAACGCCAATAGAGTATTGTAAAGTAAAATAAAGTAAAAAAATAAATAAAATTTTAAAAAATTCAAACATAATGTTGGACAAAAAACAAAGTTATAGAAGAATATATGTAGTATACTACTTTAAAACTTGCCAGATAACACTTTTGTGAAAGGTATTATGTAGTGAAAATATTTTTAGAATGCACAGGAATAATAAGCACCAGTAAACCTGGCAAGTATACTTTACATTTTAAAAGAAAAGGTGATTTATAAGGTAATTTAAATTTATTAAACTAGTTGTTGATTACTTAGATGTTTATTACAATCACTTAAATTTTTCATTTGTCTGAAATGTTAAAAAATATAATTTGTGGTTCTGTGTAGTGTTGTTAAAAAAAATAAATAAATAAATTGAATTAGAAAAAATAACCACTTTCAAATCAACAATAATGAATTGTTTTCATTTTGTGCATAAAATATAGATCCAAGTCAATATTATTTACAGTACACAATTTGAAATTTGCATACAGTTAACTGATATTTAATATGTCATGAAACACTTCTGTGTGTTTCACTGCCAATGATGTTTTCATGACTAGGTAATGAGATATATTGACCTCAAACTTCAACTTAGAATAGAATAAACTAATTGATCTTTTAAGAACCAGAATTCTACATAGAGAATTGACTATGTTGCATTCTCAACCAAAAAAATGACCTTTCAGAGCTAGCTGAGGATTTTCTTTTTTATAAACCAAAAGTATGCCTGTTTCTAACATTTAGAGTATAGTTCTTTCTAAAATGAATTTCACACTTCCTTTAACTCTAAGTTTTTTAAGACTTATTTTACCTTTTGTTAATGATTGAAGAAAGCTGTCATGAAGACTGATCATGAAAACTCCAGCCATTTCCATGGATAACCTAAGGACTTGCTGAGGTGTGCAAAGCTCTTAGTTCATACAGCTCATGAACTTCCTCTACCCCAGACTGGGAGTTTTTGCATTGTCACATTTTTAGGCTCTCACTATATAAATTAAGTCATTTTCATGTCACTATAATTCTACTGAAAATTATTCACTCTAGATTCAGAAATTATCTTTAGATTGAACCATAAGACATTTGCTGAAACTTGGTTACTTTAGACTAACAGTAATGTCAACTTCATATGACTCCACCTGATATAATGAGAAATATCCTGGCTCTTACATAGTTAAGTACAAAATAACAGAAAACGTACTGGACTTAGGGGCTTCCTAGGTGGCACTAGTGGTAAACAATCTACCTGCCAATGTAGGAGATATAAGAGACATTGGTTCAATCCCTTGGATTGGAGACAGCATACCAAGGCAAAAGACTGAGATAGAGTACCACCCATCAGGTTACTGCAACTGCAAAGAGGAAAGTTTACTAGTGATATCTGAGAGTGAGAGTAGATGAGGTCAGAGATGTGGCGAGGTACCATATAAAGAATCAGCTGGAAGCTTTGGAACTGTGAATGATATGATCTGACTTGCTTGCTATGAAGAGTTTGAAGAAAGCGAAGGCAGAGCATGGGAACTTGTAAGGACATAATTCTAATAATCTAAATGAGAGGACATACCATTTGGACAGTGGATGCAGGAAGAAATGGTCAGATTCTTGACGTAGTTTAAAGATAGCACTGACAGATTATGTTACATCATGGGATGTGTTTGTGAAAGAGAAGAGTTGATGATGACTTGTTTAAAGACCTTCACAACACAGCTTCAACCTTCCTTTCTAATTTTATCTCTTGCTTTCTGTATTCACTAAAAGTGCAATGGAAAATTCCCTAGATGTGAAAATGGAAGGCTTAAGTTCAGTATCTCTGCCACTTATTAGTATAATGATTTGATATAAATCACATAATTATCTTTATTGCTGTTTCTTCACTTACAAGGCAGGGATAATAATACTAACCAAAATCAGATTGATTACATTCTTTGTAGCCAAAGATGGTGAAGTTGTATACGGTCAGCAAAAACAAGACCTGGGGCTGACTTGGGCTCAGACCATCATCAGCGCCTCATAGCAAAATTCAGGCTTAAACTAAGAAAGCAGGGAAAGCCACTAGGCCCATCAGGTATGACTTAAATCAAATCCCCTGTGAATACAGTGGAGGTGATAAATAGATTCAAGGGATTAGATCTAGTAAACAGAGTGCCTGAAGAACTATGGACAGAGGTACATAATATTGTATAGGAGGCAGTGACCAAAACCATCCCAAAGAAAAAGAAAGGCAAGAAGACAAAGTGGTTGTTTAAGGAAGCTTTTCAAAAAGCTGAGGAAAGAAAAGAAGCGAAAAGCAAGTACACCCAACTAAATTCAGGAGACAAGAAGGCCTTCTTCAATGAACAGTGCAAAGAAATAGAGGATAACAACAGAAAGAGTAAGACTAGAGATCTCTTCAAGAAAATTGGAAATACTGAAGGAACATTTCATCTAAAGATGGGCACAGTAAAGGACAAAAACAGTAAAGACATAATAGAAGCATAAGAAATCAAGAAGAGATTTAAAGAATACACAGAAGAACTGTACAAAAAAGACCTTAATCTCAATGACCTGGATAACCAAGGTGGTGTAGTCTCTCACTCAGAGCCAGACATTCTGCAATATGAACTCAAGTGAGTCTTAGGAAGCACTGCTGCAAATAAAGCTAGTGGAGGTGAGGGAATTCCCACAGAGCTATTTAAAATCCTAAAAGATATGCTATTAAAGTGCTGCATTTCATTATGTCAGCAAATTTGTAAAACGCTTCAGTGGCCACAGAATTGGAAAAAATTGATCCTCATCCCAATTTCCAAGAAGGGCAATACTAAAAAATATGCAAACCACTGGACAATTGCACTCATCTCCCATGCTAGTAAGGTTATGCTCAAAATCCTCCAAGCTAGGCGTCAGCATTACGTGAACCAAGAACTACCAGATGTCCAAGCTGAGTTTAGAAAAGGAAGAGGAACCAGAGGTCAAATTTCCAACATTCACTAGATCATAGAGAAAATAAAGGAATTCCACAAACACATTTACCTCTCTTTCACTGGGTCTTCCCTGGTGGCTCAGAAGGTAAAGCATCTACCTGCAATGCAGGAGACCCGGGTTCAACCCCTGGGTTGGGAAGATCCCCTAGAGAAGGAAATGGCAACCCACTCCGGTACTCTTACCTGGAAAAGTCCCATGAACGAAGAACCCTGGTAGGCTATAGACAATGGGGTCGCAAAGAGTCCGACAGGACTGAGTGACTTCACTTTCACTTTCTGTTTCGTTGACTATGCTGTATGTACCATAGCAACTGTGTAAAACTCTTAAAGAGATGGGATTACCAGACCATCTTACCCGTCTCCTGAGAAATCTGTATGCATGTCAAGGAGCAAAAATTAGAACCCTGTATGGAACAACTGACTGGTTGAGGACGGAGAAAGGAGTAAGAAAAGACTGTTTATGATCACCTTGTTTATTTAACTTATACACAGGGCACATCATGCGAAATGCCAGCTTGGATGGAATCAAGATGGCCAGGAGAAATATCAACAACCTCAGATATGTGGAGGATACCACTCTAATTGCCAGAATGTGAAGAGGAACTAAAGAGCCTCTTGATGAGGGTGAAGGAGAAAAGTGAAAAAGCTGGCTTACAACTTAATATTAAAAAAACTAAGATCATGGCATCCAGTTCCATCACTTCATGCTAAATAGAAGGGGGAAAGGTGGAAATAGGGACTGATTGCCTCTTCCTGGGCTCTAAAATCACTGTGGGTGGTGACTGTAGCCATGAAATTAGATGATTGCTTCTTGGCAGGAAATCTATGACAAACAAGGCTTTGGTCTTTCCAGTAGTCATTTATGAATGGATATGAGAGCTAGACAATAAAGATGGCAGAGTGTCAAAGAACTGATGCTTTTGAACTGTGGTGCTGAAGAAGACTCTTGAGAGTCCCTTGGAAAGCAAGGAGATCAAACAAGTCAATCCTAAAGGAAATCAACCCTGAATATTCTTTAGAAGGACAGGTGCTGAAGCTGAAACTCCAATACTTTGGACAACTGATTCTGGGAAAGATTGAAGGCAGAAGAAGAAGGTGACAGAGGATGAGATTATTGGATGGCATCACTGATTCAATGGACACGAACTTGATAAAGCTCTGGGAGATGGGGAGGGACAGGGAAGTCTGGTGTCTGCAGTCCATGGACTTGTGAAGAGTTAGACACAACTTGGAGACTGAACAACGACAATAATACCTACTTCACAGGGCTTTTATGGGATCCATTTGTATTGTAAAACGATAATAAAACAGAAAACTAGTCTATTGAATATTGATAATTTATGAAGTATTCATTAATTTTCTTGCCTCTCTGACTTTGCCTTATGCTGTAGTAGTTTATTTCTCTTTACCATCTCCACCCATTAATTCCTGTCCTCCAAGATTCAAATCATAGTACAGGTCATGATCTTTGTAGTGAAGTCCTCTCTGAGGAGCATTATTACTCCTTTCAATTCAACATTCTGCTTTCCCAAAGTGTTAGTGTATAACTTTAACATGCAAGATTAGGTCTTAAGTACTTTAAATGTTTAATATGAGAAAAACATTATTCAGGTAACTGTTAACTCATAAATTTATATTATAATCTCCTTATGCAGACAAACATTGCATTTTATGCAGATTTGAATTGTAAACCTTATATATTTTGATATTAAAAATAGGTAAAATCAGAATTGTGAATTTTTATAGTATGCACTAAAAAATAGATAAAATCTCAACTTAGCAAATTATGCTAGATATTTATTTTTAGGAAAGTTTATCTGTAGTTAGATTTTTTACTTATGGAATTTGCAGCAATGTTTTTCTAGCATAAAGAGAGATTTCATTATATTATAAAAAGATACTGATAAATATCCCTAGTGCTGAGGAAGTAAAAATGCTAGAGATAAACTTTAAAAACTACCCAATTATTCTTAGGGAATATTCAAAATCTACAGAGATTGTGTCTAGAAAAATTGACGTTAATAGTAAGAGATAAAAATGGGTTTCTTAAATCTTTATCTGATTAAGGATGTGACTGTAAACACCATATCATTAGAAGTTATTTGACATCTGAAATCAATTAGAAAAATACTTCCATCTTCAGAAGATTAAAAAGACCTAGGAGTTGCTTCCAAAAACAAATAAAATTACTACCAGTAGAACAGATTGTCATTATGCTCAAATATTCCTTCTCATTATTTCTTATGTTTCACAATAACCAAGTTGACTTATTCTGCCACTTTAATCTAGAACCTACTCGTCTTATTACCTCTTAGCTGAATTACTTCATTTTGGACCCCAGACGGTTTTCCCATTTTTGTGTTACCTCCATTGTATTCTTCACACCTTAGCTAAATGATCCCTCTAAAACACATTCATTTTTTTTTCATCTATCTTTTTTTAGGCACTTATTTACTTATTTATTTATTTCACTGCACTGGGTCTTTGTTGCTGTGTGCAGGCTACATGCTAGTTGCAGTGTGTCGGTTTCTTCTTTTTTTTTTATTTTTCAAAATTTTATTATTGGAGTATAATTTCTTTACAATGTTGTGTTTCTGCTAGTTAAAGCTCCTCCCATGTTCTGTTTTATTATTTTCTTTTCTTAATTAATTTTTTTTATTGAAAGATAATTGCTTTACAGAATTTTGCTGTTTTCTGTCAAACCTCCACATGAATCATCCATAGGTATACATGTACCTCCTTCCTTTTCAACCTCCCTCCCATCTCCCTCCCCATTCCACCCCTCTAAGTTGATACAAAGCCCCTGCTTGAGTTTCTTGAGCCATACAGCAAATTCCCATTGGTGATTTATTTTATATATGGTAATGTAAGTTTCCATGTTACTCTTTCCAAACATCTCACCCTCTCCTCTCCTCTCCCTATGTCCATAATTCTATTCTTTATGTCTGTTTCTCCATTGTTTCCCTGTATGTAAATTATTCAGTAAAATTCTTCTAGATTCTGTATATATGTGTCAGAATACAGTATTTATTTTTTCTCTTTCTGATTCACTTCACTCTGTATAAAAGGTTCTAGGTTCATCCACCTCATTAGAACTGACTCAAATGTATTCCTTTTTATGGCTGAGTAATATTCTATTATGTATACTTACCACAACTCCTTTATCCATTCATCTGTCAATGGACATCTAGGTTGCTTCTATGTTCTAGCTATTGTAAGTAGTGATGCAATGAACAATGGGATACATGTGTCTTTCAATTTTAGTTTCCTCGGGGTATATGCCTAGGAGTGGGGATGCTGGGTCATATGGTGGTTTTATAATTAGTTTTTAAGGAGTCTCCATACTGTCTTTCATAGTTGCTGTATCAATTTACATTCTCAACAACAGTGAAAGACTGTTTCATTTTCTCCACACTCTTTCCAGCATTTATTGTTCATAGACATTTTGATGAGAGCCATTCTGACCAGTGTGAGATTATATATCATTGTAGTTTTGATTTGCACTTCTATAGTAATGAGCAGGGAACGGGAATCAAAACCATCCCCAAGAAAGAAATGCAAAAGAGCAAAACGTCTGAGGAGGCCTTACAAATAGCTGTGAAAAGAAGAGAAGTGAAAAGCAAAGAAGAAAAGGAAAGATATACCCATTTAATTTCAGAGTTCCAAAGAATAGTAAGGAGGGAAAAGAAATCCTTCCTCAGTGATCAATGCAAAGAAATAGAGGAAAACAATAGAGTGAGAAAGACTAGAGATCTCTTCAAGAAAATCAGAGAAACCAAAGGAATATTTCATGCAAAGATGGGATCAATAAAGGACAGAAATGGTGTGTACTTAACTGAAGCAGAAGATATTGAGAAGCGGTGGCAAGAATACACAGAAGAATTGTACAAAAAATATTTTCGTGACCCAGATAATCATGATGGTATGATTATGTACAATCACCTAGAGTTAGACATCCTGGAATGTGAAGTCAAGTGGACCTTAGGAAGCGTCACTATGAACAAGCTAGTAGATGTGATGGAACTCCAGTGGAGCTATTTCAAATCCTGAAAGATGATGCTGCGAAAGTGCTGCACTCAATATGTCAGCAATTTTTAAAAACTCAGCGGTGGCCACAGGACTGGAAAAGGTCAGTTTTCATTCCAATCCCAAAGAAAGGCAATGGCAAAGAATGCTCAAACTACCGCACAGTTGCACTCATCTCACAAGCTAGCAAAGTAATGCTCAAAATTCTCCAAGCCAGGCTTCAGCAATACGTGAACCGTGNCCAGAACAGAGAGTGAGAGGAAAAGGTGCTAATCTAATCTGGTACTTCCTGCTTTATTAAAAGCCCCAATTTCAGAGCAAAGGATTGATAGAATGAAAGCAATATTTAAGAAAGATTGGCCCTCATATATCAGACTTGAACTAATCTAATCTCTAAATTGTTTGCTCAATATCCTAGTTCTTCAGGTAGACTATAAACTCATGCGTAAGAACTTTTATTCACTAACCTATCCAAATAACATTTTAAATGACTATTAAATAAAAGCAATAATAGGAAAACTTTAATGTCTATCAAATATTAGCATTACAATGAAAAAGTGTTCACTGGAACTTCCTTGGTGGTCCAGAGGTTAAGACTGTGCTTCCAGGGGGCAAGGGGTTCACTTCCGGGTGGGAAAACTGAGATCCTGCCAGCCTCAGCCAAAAAAAAAACAAAAAAGTGATTACTGCGCCAGACTTTGTTTCAGACATAACCCCTTGGACAACGGGTCTACTGATTCATTATTTTAAGCTTCTGGACTTTCCCGGAAACCAAACCTCTATATAACCTGAGCAATTTACATTGTTTCAAAACTTTTCTTCATCAGGAGTCCACATATAATCTACCACAAGGGGGCGCTTAAACAGAAATTGTTTTCATCTAACTTTGAAAAAGATGTAAAATCTTTCACATTTACTCAAATTATTGACAAGGAATGACTCATTAACAATGATATTGAAATCTTCATATCAGACTTTACAAAGAAAATAGTCAAAATGTCACAACACATGAAAAAAGATACTATCCTAATTCATCTGAAATCTTCCATTAAATTTTGTGTACTTTATTATCATTAAGAAAGGAAATCTGGGTCTTCCCTCGTGGTCCAGTGGCTAAGACTCAGAGCTCCCAATGCAGAGGGGCCTGGGTTCAATCCCTGGTCAGGAAACTAGATCCCACATGCTGTGACTAAGACCTGGCACAGTCAAATAAATAAATATTTTTTTTAAAAAAGAAAGGAAATTTGAGGGACTATGATTGAAGCTTTTAAAGCACATAAATGTAAGTGAATAGTCTCAATGCCAAATATGTAATTTATTGTTCAATAATAATAACAAATTATTATTATTACATATTACACTGGAACTTCCCTAGTGGCCGGGTAGTTAAGAATCTGCCTTCCAATGCAAGGGATGAGGGTTTGATCGCTCTTCAGGGAACTAGATCCCACATGCTGCAGGGCAACTAAGTACACGCACCAAAGCTAGAGAGAAACCCTCATGCCACACAACAAAGAGCCTGTGTGCCGCAACTAAGACCCAATGCAGCCAAACATATATATATACAAGAATTTTACTGTCCAATTTAGAAAAGCAGACTATTTCATCTCACTGATGTATCACAAATCCACCCACAGGAACCTTCTCGAGTCCTTTGACTCCTGTAATCAAAGGTTTGCACTTTATTTAACCACATTCAATGAGTCTTCTCTTCTTGTCTGAGTGTTGCTTTATATAAGATGCTGATTTATCAAGAAACAACTTTTTTGGAACACCACTTATTTATGTCATATTTTCTAAAAATGCCTTTGTTTCAAATTTATAAGATCTCAGGAAAATCCAGTCTCAACAGAGCCAAAATCATTATGCTATTTTTCTTTAAGCACCGCTTTTAACAACTAAAACAATGCAGGTTGCAGACTTCTCAAGATGAGGGCTTAGCAATTAAATTACAGTATAAAATTAGTTCTTGAAAATATTCTTGGGAGTTCCCTGGCAGTCCAGTGGTTAGGGTTCTCACTGCCATAGCCCGGATTCAATCCCTGGTCAGGGAATTAAGATCCTGCAAACCACATGGTGTGGCCAAGAAAAAAGAAACAAGAAAAAAGAAGATTCTTAAAAATAGGTCCTGGAAAAAAAAAAATTGTTTTTAGGTCCTACTTCCTAATAGCCAAAGAGTCTTGGGCAAGTCCAAGAGCAACTTATTTAACTTCTCTTGAGTTTTAGTTTTTCATCTATGAAATGTAGACAAGAAGAGTACCTACATTATTGGGTTGCTGTGAGGATTAATTTTAAAAATGTATTTGTAAAATGCTTATTAGAAAACTGAATGCACACATTATTCTAAGTGGAAGAACTGAGAAGAAAAACATCATTATATATTCCTTTTTATATGAAATGCTAAGAAAAGGCGGATCTATGCAAACAGCAGAGGAGTGATTTTCTAAGGCTGAGGATGGGTGTGAGATTAACTGTAGACAAATATGAGAAAATTTTCATTCAGGATGACTGAAATGTAGAGTGACCAACCACGTGGATTTGTCTCAGAAGGAAATGTTTCCTGGGATGTGTGGCTTTCAATGTTAATTTACTAAAAATTATTGAATTGTACACCTGTAACAACAGAATTTTAGAATACATAAATTAATAAACAGCCCAGGGAATCCCCTGCTGGCCCAATGGTTAGGATTCTGAGCTTCTACTGTAAGGCGCAAGGGTTCCCCCTGGGTCAGAAAACGAAAATCCCACACGCTACGTGGTGTGAGGAAAACCAAACCACAAGGGCAGGACAGGGAAGACAGCGGAAAGGGAGAAGAGGAGCACAGAGTAAGTATCCCTTGCTTCCTGATTTGTTCACAGCAATCCTGAGGACTCTGAGCCCTCACGGGAAGGCACAGGAGACTGAGGGAATGGGGCCTTAACTGCTGAGCTGCCTGCTGTCTAGAGGGTATAAGCAACAGGATCCCTGAAAGGCAGTCACTGACTCTTCATTTAGAACAAAAGGCTGCATTAAACTTCACACCAAAATGTGGTTCCAGTTACCTCTCCATTTGTAATGACCTTGCCGACACAAGCTTCCATGCTACCATCCCCATAGCATAACGTGAGAAAGATGGAACAATAAACACCACAGCCAGATATGTGGGAGGTACAGGGGCAAAAAAAGAAAACTATATAAAAATTTTAAATAACAAAACACAAAATAACATTTAAAACATAATATACTGTTTCTCACATCAATGTCTGGATTAAGGAACAGACGGAATCCGCACGTCTCATTCGTGCTGTCTCTTGAAACCCTCTTGCTGTGTGCCGTGCTGAGCCGCTCAGTCGTGTCTCTTTCTGACCCCATGGACTGTAGCCCACCAGGCACCTCGGTCCACGGGATTCTCCAGGCAGGAACGTTGGAGGCGGTTGCCATCCCGTCCTCCAGGGGATCTTCCCAAACCAGGGGTTGAACCCAGGTCTCCTGCGTTGCAGGCAGATTTTTACCATCTGAGCCACCAGGGAAGCCCCTGGAAACCCTCTGAAAACTGCTAAAGAAATATTTTTAAAGACGGAAACTTACAGTACTTCCCTGGTGGCTCAGTGTAAAGAACTGGCTTGCTAGTGTAGGAGACACAGGTTCGATCCCTGGTCCGGGAGGATCTTACATGCCTCAAAGTAACTAAATGCATGGGCCACGACGATTGAGCCTGTGATCTAGAGCCTGGGAACAGCAACTACTGAAGCCCGTGCATCCGAGGGCCCGTGCTCCAGAACAAGAAAAGCCACCGCAGTGAGAAGCCCACACACCGCAACTAGAGAGTAACCCCTGCTCGCAACTAGAGAAAAGCCCGAGCACCAAAGAAGACCCAGCACAGCCAAATAAATAAATAAAATTATAAAGTATGTTTGCATTTTTTAAAAAAGATCTAAACATAAAAGAATAAAGAAACTAGATAATCATAATTCAAAAAGATACATGCGCCCTCGTGTTCACCGCAGCACTAAATTGCCAGGACAAAAGAAGTAATCTAGATGGCCATTCACAGAAGACTGGATAAAGAAGATGCGGTACACACATACAGTGGAGTATTACTCAGCCATAAAAAAAAAAAATGAAGTAAGGACTTCCCTGGTGGTCCAGTGGTTAAGAATCTCTCTTGCAATGCAGAGGACGTGGGTTCAGTCCCTGGTCAGGGAACTAAAATTCCACATGCCTCATAACTACTGAGCCTATGGGCCACAACAAAAGATCCCACGTGATGTAATGAAGATCCCAACTGCTGCAACTAAGACCTGACACAACCAAATATTTTTCTAAAAAGAATGAAATATGCCATTTTGGAGCAACATGGATGGAACCAGAGACTCTTAAACTAAGTGAAGTCAGTCAGAGAGAGAACAACAAATACCTTATGATATCACTTATATATGGAATCTAAATAAAGGGTACAAATGAACTGGTCTATGAAACAGAAACAGCATTACAGATGGAGAAAACAAATGCACGGTTACCAGTGGGTAACTGTGAGGAGGGATAAACTGGGAGACTGGGACTGACATATATACACTACTATATATATAGCAGATAACTAATAAGGACCTACGGTATAGCACAGTGAACTCTACTCAATACTCTGCAATGGCATATATGGGAAAAGAATTTTTTAAGAAGTAGGTATCTGTGTGCGTATAACTCATTCACTTTGTGGTACACCTGAAACTAACATAAAATTGTCAACCAACTATACTCCAGTGGAAATTAAAAAAACAAAAGATTAGAGAAAATAAAAATAACAACAACTGGAAGCAGGAAAGCAAGTGGACAAGTGGTAACTGCCTTTAACAGAGCCCAGAAAGTGCAACCTGAAATATAAAGGGTGCAGCTGAGAACCAGCAATCACAGTCCTCAGAAGACACTGAAATGCGGAGGGAGGATGGACAGCAGAGAAGGGCTTGACAGCTGCTTCAGGAGCGGATCTAGAGACCACTTACCTACCCACTTTAAGCCACTAAAGGTTTAGTTACTACAGGAGGTAAAAGTGAGGTTCTCTGGACCAGGGGACACTGGGAACAGAGGTACTGCACAGAAAACCAAGGAACTGAGTGGCTATGCACATAGTATGCAGAAGCCTCTTGACAGTCCCGTGGGCTGCAAGATCCAACCAGTCAAGCCTAAAGGAAATCAACCCTGAATATTCACTGGAAGGACTGATGCTAAAGCTCCAATACTTTGGCTACCTGATGCAAAGAGCCAACTCACTGGAAAAGACCCTGATGCTGGGAATGATTGAGGGCAGGAGGAAAAGGGGGCAACAGAGGATGATGGTTGGATGGCATCATCAACTTAATGGACATGAGTCTGAGCAAACTCCAGGAGATAGTGAAGGACAGGGAAGCCTGCCATGCTGCAGTCCATGGGGTCGCAAAGAATCAGACACAACTGAGCGACTGGACAAAAAGCAAAGCACATAGTTAAATGTGCTGTGCATGGTAAATGCAGCCCACGTTCACCCAGCCAGCCAGGCCCTCATGCTCCACGCAGGACATTAGAAAAGGCCTCTCTGGACCACCTGACCAGCTCAAGAGGAAGGGCTAAAGACAGTGAGTGACACTGGGGATCACCAAGAACAAAGATTAAGAAAAATCACCTAAAGGGTAAGCTCAAATTTGACACAGCCTACCCACTTGCTCAGAACTTCCAATCAGCTGTATAACCCCACAATGTTAATCAATCAAGAGCAGAAAACTAAAGATTAACAGACATCTAAGGATGGAAGAAACAAAACAAACAGCAGGGAGAAGCAGATTAGAAGAAACAGAGGGAAAAAATATATGAAGAATGATCAAAAATATCTTCAAAAGCAAGAGAAATTTTTATTTCCAGAAAATAAAAGACCAGGATTTTATGTTATTTTTAGAAAATAAGGATGATTTTAAGAACAAAAGAGCTCTTAAAAAATAAAACTATGATAGGAAAAGAAAAATAAATACTCGGGCTTGAAGACCAATCTTCAGAAAAATCTTCCAGAAAAACTGAGCAACACGCATGCGTACACACACACACACACACACACACTCTCTCTCTCTCTCTCTCTCTCTCTCTCTCTGCAAAGAAGACAAAGAGGAAAACTGGAGAGAAAAGATAAANCCAAAAGACATCTGAAAATGCCTAGAGATACTTCGGGGGTTGTCACAATCCAAATGAGGGGATGTTCAAAGACCCCAACCTACATACCACTGCATTAAATCTTTGTAAAACCCTCTCAAGTAAGAAGTCAATGAGATAATTTCTCCCATTTTACAGACAAAAAAAAAAACACTGAGGCTCACAATAACTAACAGAATGTGAATGAGGAACAAAGACCAGAATACTGCTCTCCTGTACTGTCCTTATCTCTCAAAGAGAAGGAGGCACAAACACAATGCCCAAAGGCTTATGGCCTCATTTTCAGCTACAAAATACATCTCAAAACTATAAATTACAATGTTTAACAATAAAAAGTAGAAAGAAATGGTAAAAAGAAAATTCACACTTCTATTTTAAGGGAACATGACTTTTTTTTTTAACATACAATCATTTATTCAGAGATGTATTGAGGAGAGATAATGTCTTCTCTATTTACTCCCCCATGAGGAAGTCTAGCTATTGCTGCTAAGTCACTTCAATCATGTCCAACTCTTTGTGACCCCAAGGACTGTAGCCTACCAGGCTTTTCTGTCCATGGGTTTCTCCAGGTGAGAATACTGGAGTGGGTTGCTATGCCCTCCTCCAAGGGATCTTCCCAACCCAGGGGTCGAACCTGAATCTTATGTCTCCTGCATTGAAAATCAGTCTATTTGCCACTAGCACCACATCGTTACCTGAGTCCATCCAGTGGAAAGGGAATTCACTTTTCACCTGGGAGCTGAGGCATCCAGGAACTCTCAGAGGTGGTGTCTCACTCTCTCATCCAGGATCCCAAGGTTCTGAAGATAGCTGATGGGGAGGGACTCTAAAGGTCCCCACAATCCTCAGTGTGGGGTACAACAGGGTAAGTTGCTACCAGTAACACTGGAGAGACTAGCTCCTCTGAAGGTGAGACAGCCCTGAAGACAAAGCCCAGGGAATCATATTTGAGAGTGTTTTGCCTCAGCACCAAAAGCACTAGGGCAATGGAATCCTAGGTCCAGTCTAACCAGGAGTCAACAACCCCACCTCACCAACAACAGCCAGCAGAGCAAGGAACCACTACCCTCAGGAGGGGAGTCCCAGCTGTGTGAACTGTTGCCTGAGCCGATGCCCTCCCTCACTGCATCCTCATCCCTGAGGGACTGGGTCAGAAGAATTAAGAGAGGGGAGCCTGAGGCAAGCTGCAGCAGAGCAGGAGCTCCACGGGGGTGGAGAAGGAAGACTTTAAACCAGGGCAAAGGTTATAAATAATAGTACCTGACTGTGGAGGAAAGTGTATCTACCAGAAATAAAACTTTTAAAACTGAAAGGACTGGATGTTAACGGAGCAGATTGAGATGGTATTAAACGAAGTTGGTAGCAGTTACTGGGAGAAAAATAATACCCACCCCATGTTTTATTCCTCACCAGGCTGAGATTTCTCAGTTTTCTCTGCATGGAGAGGCATTGCACTAAGAAACATTTACAGTAAGCCCTTACACACGAACTTTGAAGTTGCAAGCTTCAGGTGTAGATGTGAATGTACATCTCATTCCAGCAAGGAACCAGAACCTCTGCCGTCAACGTCAGGCATGAGTGACATTACAGCTTGCCCTCCATCTCCTACTGCTGACGATCCTTCAGCTCTACCATCTCCCACCTCTTCTTCCTCCTCCAATCAGTAAGTCTTCTTGCCTGTTCACTCGATGTCAGCCCCTGTATGCCAGCTGTTGCACTGTACTACTGCACTTTTCAGGGTATTGGGCTGTAAGATTAAAAATGTTTGTTTTTTGTTTGTGTGTGTGTGTTTATATATTATTTCTGTGAAAAATATTATAAGCCTATTACAGGATAGCACTATATAGCTGATGTATTATATGGGTACCTAGGCTAACGCTGTTAGGCTTACGAATAAATTGGACTTAGGAATGTCCTCTCATAATGTGCTTTCATTTGTGTGTAAGGGACTTACTGTACTAGAGTCACACGTCAGAGATATTTCAGTTTTGGTTTCAAGCTACCACAATAAATCAAATATCAAAATAAAGTGAGTCACATGAATTTTTTGGTTTCCTAGTACATATAAATGGAGAAGGCAATGGCACCCCACTCCAGTACTCTTGCCTGAAAAATCTCACGGACAGAGGAGGCTGGTGGGCTGCAGTCCATGGGGTCGCTAAGAGTCGGACACGACTGAGGGACTTCACTTTCACTTTTCACTTTCATGCATTGGAGGAGGAAATGGCAACCCACTCCAGTGTTCTTCCCTGGAGAATTCTAGNGAGAAGGCAATGGCACCCCACTCCAGTACTCTTGCCTGAAAAATCTCACGGACAGAGGAGGCTGGTGGGCTGCAGTCCATGGGGTCGCTAAGAATCGGACACGACTGAGGGACTTCACTTTCACTTTTCACTTTCATGCATTGGAGGAGGAAATGGCAACCCACTCCAGTGTTCTTCCCTGGAGAATTCTACGGGCAGGGGAGCCTGGTGGGCAGCCGTCTGTGGGGTCACACAGAGTCGGACACAACTGAAGTGACTTAGCAGCAGCAGCAGCAGTACATATAAAAGTTACATTAATACTATTTACAGTCTATTAACTGTACAATAGCATTTTATCTTTTAAAAAAGTACATGCCTTAATCTTAAAATATTTTATTGCTAAAAAATGTCAAGACTATTGCAATAGCAATGTCGAAGATCACAACAGACTACCATAATCTGTACAATAATAATGAAAAAGTTTGAAATATTATGAGAATTGACAAATTTGTCACAGACAGGAAGTAAGCAAATGACTTGCTTAACAGGGGATAATAAACTTGCTCAACATAGGGTTGACACAAACTTCAATTTGTAAAAATGCAATGTCTGTAAAGCACGGTAAAGTGAAGTGCAATAAAATGAGGCTGTATAAGTAACACGTATTTATCACATGGTCCTCATCTCAAGTGTGGCTTGAGATATGGCCCACTTGAGATTTACAGAAGGAAAGATTTTACCTAATTATATGTAATATGAACTATACCCCAGTTTTCCCAACTTCCCACCATTTGTTGTTGTCCATGTGTTGCTGCTCTGTGTCCTAATAGTAGGCATTAATCAATTAGAAACTGTAAATGATGGTTTGAAGTGTTCAATTAAGTCAATTACTTTGAAGTATTCAAGCTTAATTTCATTAAAAATGTACCATGAAACTGGTAATAAAGAAACATTTTTGGTAAAATATACATATACTATGTATATTTACATAGTAAATATACACAGACTTCAAACAATTTAATACATGTTGTTTGGAGTCAAAACCAATACCGGCATGAACCTGCTCAACTCAAAATTATTAGTAGCAAAATATTATTCCAAAACTGTGTGATAAGGAGAAAATGTATGCAAACTATATTAGTAAAAATCAGTCATGTCCGACTCTTTGCAATCCCGTGGACTGTAGCCTGTCAGGCTGCTCTGTCCATGGGATTCTCCAAGCAAGAACACTGGAGTGGATTGCCATTGCTTTCTCTGGGGATCTTCCCAACCCAGGGATCAAACGCAGGTCTCTCACACTGCAGGTGGATTCTTTACCGTCTGAGCCACCAGGGAAGCCTATTTAATTATACAATTCATGCCTGGGAGATTTTTGAACACTTTTGCTCAGAGCTATTTGTTCATATCAAGGCACAAGGAGTGAGACTAAGGTCATGAGCAATGTGTTCAAAAGCAAAGCCCAAAAATTAGAATTGCCAAAGTGACTGAAATGTCTCATAGTGGTGGTAAGAGCAGCAGAAGCGGACAAATATGTGCCTGCAGAGCCATCACCGAGTCCTCCGCCTAGTTCCTTCTTAGCCTGAGCTCCAGAAAACAAGATAGAATAAACAGAATGATTAATGATTCCAGTAATTATTTTTATCTTTTCACATAGATAATTTTTTCTAATTGAAGTATAGTTAATGTATAATGTGTTAGTTTGAAGTGTGCAACAAAGTGATTCATTTATACAAACACACACATATATATACATATATACATTCTTTTTCAGATTCTTTGCTATCATAGATTACAAGATATTTACTGTACTTCTCTGTGCTATATAGTAGGTCTTTGTTATTTACCTATTTTATTTATAATAGTAAGTTTATATTAATTCCAAACTCCTATTTTATCCCCCACTTTTCCCTTTGGTAATCATAAATTTATTTTCTATGGGAATCTATTTCTAGTTTGTATTGGGTTGGCTAAAAAGTTCGTTCTTTTTCTTGTATGCTAGTACTGAGAAACTCAAACTTTTTGGCCAACCCAATAAATAAGTTCCTTTGTATCATTTTATTTTTAGATTCCACAAACAAATGCTATCATATGATATTTATCTTTCTCTGACTTATTTCACTTAGTATGATAATCTCTAGGCTCATCTGTGTTGCTGCAAGTGGCATTATTTCTTTCTCTTCTTTAAATTTTTGAGTTGAAGGAAAATTGCTTTACAGAATTTTGGGGTTTTCTGTCATACATCAATAAGAATCAGCCATAGGCATACCCATGTCCCCTCCCTCCCAAACCTCCCTCCCCACTCCACCCTTCAGCCTGTCACAGAGTCCGTTTGTGTTCCCTGAGTAAATTCCCATTGGTTATCTATTTTGCATATGGAAACTACTCAAAAATTGTGAGTTTGTACTCTCTAAAGAAAAGAAGGGAAACCCAGAAAAATATCATTCCTATATGAATGCTTATACATATTTTACAAAAGTCTATCTGATCTTTTATTTAATAAAATTAAAATAACATGATCCTGCAATTCCACTCCTGGGCATATACCCAGAGAAAACACTGCTTCAAAAAGATACATGTAACATGGATATTTCATTCTTTTTTAATGGCCAAATAATATCCCATTGTGTATATAGACCACATCTTCTCTATCTATTCATCTGTCACTGAACACTTAGATTGCTTCCATGTCTTGGCTATTGTAAATAGCTGCTGCTATGAGCATTACATGTATTTTTTTGAAGTAGAATTTTCTCTGGATATATGCCCAGGAGTAGAATTGCAGTGGATTTTTGTAAAATGTGTATAAGCATTCATATAGGAATGATATTTTTATTAAAGGGTTTCCCTCCTTTTCTTTAGAGAGTACAAACTCACACAGTTTTTGAGTAGTTTCCTCAAAAACTATCTATGAAAGAAAGGTGCCTCATGGTCTCTGATGGTGGCTCACCACCAGTGCTCACATCCTTAATGTAGCAACTCCCAGGATGTGAGTGGGAGATGATCATGTTTCAGGGAGCTCCATTCCAGCTTAGATTTGAACAGTTGCTGTAATATGTTTTTCAAGTTCCAGCAAATTTGGTATAATTTTTCAGCAGTGTATTCATCCAGGTCCATCTGAAAATAAAAGGAAAACTAAATATAATTTGGGTCTTAAAATTAAAGGAAAATATTCTAAAATATTCTAGAAGTCTAATAAGATTTTTAAAATATGGATTAAGAGGCATTTAACATATAGAAGAAAACACAAAGTTAATGAAGAAAAGAGACTAGCAAGATAGTGTCCAACTCTTTGCAACCCCATGGACTACAGCATGCCAGGCTTCCCTATCCCTTACCATCTTCCAAAATTTGCCCAAGTTCTTGTCCATTGAATCAGGGATGCCATCTAACCACCTCATCCTCTGCCTTCAGCCTTCAATCTCTCCCAACTTCAGGGTCTTTTCCAATAAGTCTGCTCTTCACACTGTGTGGCCAAAGGATTGTAGCTGCAGCTGCAGACTCAGTCCTTCCAATGAGTGTTCAGGGCTGATTTCCTTTAAGATTGACTAGTGTGATCTCCTTGGTGTCCAATGGACTAAGAGTCTTCCTCAGCACCACAGCTGGAAAGCATCAGTTCTTCAGTACTCTGCCTTCTTTATGGTCCAGCTCTCACAAATAAGTCCCTATATTAAAAACAGAACAGACCTCAATTCTTTTTCTTTTTGGCTGCACTTTGCCACATGTGGGATCTTAGTTCCCTGCCCAGGGATGGAACTTTTGACCCTTGCAATGAAAGTGTGGAGTCTTAACTACTGGACTGCCCAGGAAGTCCATGAAACTCAGTTCTAAAATTAAGACTTTGTGCCAGTACCACACTGTCTTAATGACTGTGGCTTTGTAGTAGAGCCTGAAGTCAGGCAAGTTGATTCCTCCAGTTCCATTCTTCTTTCTCAAGGNTAAATAAATAAATAAACTATTAAAAAATAAAAATAAATAAAAAATAAAATTAAGACTTGTAATTATTTGAGCAGCAATAAAACCAGTGGCTTTTTTCTCCTATTGTAACAACCAATTTCCTATGGATATTCCTTCATTATAGAAAAAAAAGAATGATTATTTATCCATACCTAACCTTATTCATATTCAGGAGTAATTCATATTCAGGAGAATTTCCTCTCTGAAATCTGGTTCAGAGTATTCAGAATCTCTAGGTTGACGAGTCTTATAGTGCACTCCTTCTTTACCATTTCATCCTAAATAGCTCTAAAAAATAAAAAAAGTTTGATCTTGTTTATCTTAGTCATCTTGGAGTTTTTCTGTAGGATACTGGAGATGTAAAGGATTTAGGGATTAACCAGTTCAACCTTAGTCAGAGTTTTTCAAATCATGAGAAAGTGACTGCACTCCTTTTCAATGACTCCCCACCAATGATGTTGGTTTACAGTTGAAAGCTTGTTCACCCTGTTGTAAACCAGTGATCCTCCCTAATGGCCAAGATAGCAGGTCCTATCAAGTCACCTTAAGAGCAAAGAGATTAGTTATGTGCTTATTTCCCAAAGGGTATTCCAAGAGATGTTGCTAAGGTGCTATAGGGGGGGTGGAAATCTAAGCTAAAAACAAGTTTGGAGAAATTTGGGTTTAAAAGGAAAATAAATTTCTCTACTATGGGAACTCTCTATATCTTGAATATGCTAAGGTTATAAAGAATGTCTACAGGGAAATTGTCATGCTGAATTTCCCTAAATGAGATGATCATGAAAATTTTGTCCATAATCATCTTCAGGGAATATGATGATTCACTAAGCACCTTTCAGAGACAATCTCTTGGAATAGATATTAGAATAAGATTAACTTTTTATCTCATAAAGTTCAAGTAGTCAGATAAAATCTTACAAAGTTCAGAAGGCAATATCAGGAATGCCATTTTTCTTAGAGGACGTTTTCCTTACAAGTTGCCAAAGTACTCATATACACACACTGACACATGTGTATATATAAACACACACTCACACATGTGTATATATAAACACACAAATGTGGCAACAGCCTTACAAAAATTCATGGGGTAAAATGACAGACATAATAAGAAGTGAGGAAATATTTGTGGTTGTTCAGTTGCTTTATATGTATTATATGTGTCATTAAAGGTTAATATTTGTTTCATTTAACACAGGAGAAATCTGAAATTTAGAAATCTGAATGCATCTGGATCCTGCATAGAAAAGTAGGAAGTGGGAGACTGAGGCTACTACTATCAAGCTCCAAAGCCCCTGTTTTCCCCACTACATTATAGAACTTTTCTTGCTGCTGCTACTGCTAAGTCGCTTCAGTCATGTCCGACTCTGTGCGACCCCATAGATGGCAGCCCACCAGGCTCTGCTGTCCCTGGGATTCTCCAGGCAAGAACACTGGAGTGAGTTTCCATTTCCTTCTCCGATGCATGAAAGTGAAAAGTGAAAGTGAGGTCACGCAGTCATATCCGACTCCTAGCGACCCCATGGACTGCAGCCCACCAGGCTCCTCCGCCTACGGGATTTTCCAGGCAAGAGTACTGGAGTGGGTTGCTATTGCCTTCTCCACTTCCATCCAAAAATCCAATAACAACGACAGTAATAAGAATTACTAATGCGAAGCACTATTCGAGGAGCTCCAGTACTCCCTGGCCTCGAGGAGTTTTTGTCTAGTGGAATTAAATACTCAAAGACAAATTCAATTAAAATTGATGTTGCGGTCACAACTGTTGTCTATTCCCTAACACCTGTTCTACCACCACAAATCAAACAAAACTAATGATAGCAATTTTATTCTGCTTGCCAGTGACTCATTCAGGAAAGGGCATGTGACTCAACGCTTGCCAATTACATATGAAGAGACGTCAACCATGGCTTCTGGCAAAAGTATTCTTGTTCTCAAGAAACCAACACAGAGAAGAGTTACTTTCACCCTCTACACACTGTCATAGCCGGATGTGGTCGCTTGAATTGCTTGCCACCATCTTGCTGCACGCAGAGGGAGAGGTGAGCAGGAAATGGAGCTGGAGGAGATAGCAATTGCATTTTCACAAAGGGCTTCATAGTTAGAGTGACTATATAATTTACCATCCAAGTTGGAATACTTTTGAGAGTAAAAAGGGATGCTACTCATAAATAAGCCAGCATAACAGGCATAAAATGAACAAATCTACTTACATATCCTGCTAAGGAGTGTGGGTTTTTCTGGGTCTGGCTACTTTGTGAGTTTTAAAGAGAGATGGTAGCCATCTTNGGAATACTTTTGAGAGTAAAAAGGGATGCTACTCATAAATAAGCCAGCATAACAGGCATAAAATGAACAAATCTACTTACATATCCTGCTAAGGAGTGTGGGTTTTTCTGGGTCTGGCTACTTTGTGAGTTTTAAAGAGAGATGGTAGCCATCTTTATTTTAGATACATCTTTCTGGCCACAATGGAGAGAAGGAATTCGTGGGGACAGGACTGGGATCACTGGATAAAAACAGATGGCATGGTCAATTTGAGGGATTAAATAAGGGAAGATAATGAAGATACACAGATGACACCACTCCTATGGCAGAAAATGAAGAAGAACTAAAGAGTCTCTTAATGAAAGTGAAAGAGGAGAGTGAACATTTTGGCTTAAAACCCAACATTCAGAAAACTAAGATCATGGCATTTGGTCCCATCACTTCATGGGAAATATATGGGGAAACAGTGGAAACAGTGTCAGACTTTATTTGCGGGGGCGGGGGAGGCCTCCAAAATCACTGCAGATGGTGACTGCAGCCATGAAATAAAAAGACACTCCTTGGAAGAAAATTTATGACCAATCCAGACAGCATATTAAAAAGCAGAGATATTACTTTGCTAGCAAAGGTCCATCTAGTCAAGGCTATGGCTTTTCCAGTAGCCATGTATGGATGTGAGAGTTGGACTATAAAGAAAGCTGAGCACTGAAGAATTGATGCTTTTGAACTGTGGTGTTGGAGAAGACTCTCGAGAGTCCCTTGGACTGCAAGGAGATCCACCAGTCCATCCTAAAGTAAATCAGTCCTGAATGTTCATTGGAAGGACTGATGTTAAAGCTAAAACTCCAGTACTTTGGCCACCTGATGTGAAGAGCTGACTCACTGGAAAAGACTCTGATACTGGGAAAGATTGAAGGCAGGAGGAGAAGGGGACAACAGAGGATGAGATGGTCAGATGGCATCACCAACTCAATGGACATAAGTTTGAGTAAACTCTGGGAGTTGGTG
>SJYV01033058.1:2119998-2137967 GCA_006410875.1 Neotragus pygmaeus
TCTTGTGTTGTTGGAAGAGGGTGTTTGCTATGACCAGTGCATTTTCTTGGCAAAACTCTACTAGTCTTTGCCCTGCTTGATTCCATACTCCAAGGCCAAATTTGCCTGTTACTCCAGGTGTTTCTTGACTTCCTACTGTTGCATTCCAGTCCCTTATAATGAAAAGGACATCTGTTTGGGATGTTAGTTCTAGAAGGACTTGTAGGTCTTCATAGAGCCATTCAACTTCAGCTTCTTCAGCATTACTGATTGGGGCATAGGCTTGGATCACCATGATATTGAATGGTTTGCCTTGGAAATGAACAGAAACCATTCTGTCGTTTTTGAGATTGCATCCAGGTAGTGCATTTTGGACTCTTTTGTTGACCATGATGGCTACTCCATTTCTTCTAAGGGATTTCTGCCTGCAGTAGTATATATAATGGTCATCTGACTTAAATTCACCCATTCCAGTCCATTTTAGTTCATTGAATCCTAGAATGTCCACATTCACTCTTGCCAACTCCTGTTTGACCACTTCCAATTTGCCTCGATTCATCGACCTGACATTCTAGATTCCTATGCAATATTGCTCTTACAGCATCGGACCTTTCTTCTATCATCAGTCACCTCCAAAACTGGGTATTGTTTTTGCTTTGGCTCCATCCCTTCATTCTTTCTGGAGTTATTTCTCCACTGATCTCCAGTAGCATATTAAGCACCTACTGACCTGGAGAGTTCCTCATTCAGTATCCTATCATTTTGCCTTTTCATACTGTTAATGGGGTTCTCAAGGCAAGAACTGATGTGGTTTGCCATTCCCTTCTCCAGTGGACCTCTTTCTGTCAGACTTCTCCACCATGACCCATCTGTCTTGGATGGCCCCACAGAGCATGTCTCAGTTTCACTGAGTTAGACATGGCTGTTGTCCATGTGATCAGATTGGCTATTTATCTGTGATTATGGTTTCAGTGTGTCTGCCCTCTGATGCCTGCTCGCAACACCTACCATCTTATTTGGGTTTCTCTTACATTGGACATGGTGTATCTCCTCACGGCTGCTCCAGCAAAGCACAGCCGCTGCTCCTTACCTTGGACAGGGTGCCCTCCCCCCCCCCGACCTTGAACGCGGAGTAACTCTTCTCCGCCTTTCTGTGCCCACACAGCCACCTCTCGTTGGACGTGGGGTTGCTCTTCTTGGCTTCTGCCCAACCTCAGGCGTGGGGCAGCTCCTCTCGGCCGCACTTCTGCACAGTCTGTCAGAGCTGCCACACTTCTGCATGGTCCATCAGGCCGCTGAACAAAGCTAGTGGAGGTGATGGAATTCCAATTGAGCTATTTCAAACCCTGAAAGATGATGCTGTAAAAGAGCTGCACTCAATATGCCAGCAAATTTGGAAAACTCAGCAGTGGCCACAGGACTAGAAAAGTTTAGTTTTCATTCCAATCCCAAAGAAAGGGAATGCCAAAGAACACTCTACCACACAATTGCACTCATCTCACACACTAGTAAAGTAATGCTCAAAATTCTCCAAGCCAGGCTTCAGCAATACATGAACTGTGAACTCCCTGATGTTCAAACTGGTTTTAGAAAAGGCAGAGGAACCAGAGATNAGGCAAGAACACTGGAGTGGGCTGCCATTTCCTTCTCCAATGCATGAAAGTGAAAAATGAAAAGGAAGTTGCTCAGTCGTGTCTGACTCTTCGCGACCCCATAAACTGCAGCCCACCAGGGCTGACTCTATTCCCACGGAGGACCGTCCATGGGAATTTCCAGGCAAGAGTACTGGAGTGGGGTGCCATTGCCTTCTCCGAACTCTCATTAGGTACAAACTAAAAGGGTACAGGACACCAGAAGAAGAAAGTATAATAAAGGATATAAAAGGTCAAGATTTTTATACAAAGCACTACTCCCCATATTCATTCACTGGAAAAATTTTCCAAATAAGACTATATCCATCACTTTCTGTAGAAAAAGGTTCAAGGGATCAGCCTAAGCCAGACTTCGCAGGTGAGCCTACATAGTTAAGGGGTTTCCCTGGTGGCTCAGTGGTAAGGAATCCGCCTGCCAAGTAGAAGATGCAGGTTCGATCCCTGGGTCAGGAAGATCCCCTGGAGGAGGAAACGGCAACCCACTCCAGTATTCTTGCTTGGGAAATCCCATGGACAGAGGAGCCTGACAGGCTACAATTCATGGGGTTGCAAAGAGTCAGACACAACTTTTAGTGACTGAGCACCCACCCTACGTAGTAAAGAAAGAAACCTCCTTCATCTCAGCAAATCTTCATCTACTACAAAGATGCAGTCTTCACAGATTCAGCTAAATCATGGAATCACCACATTAGTGATAAGCATCATGATGGTAATCCAGTCCATTTCACCGTCTTCTGGAAATTATTTGGGTCTCAGCTGCATAAGTATAAATAAGAGAAAGCCGAAAGGGATTAAAGGGAAGACTGAGCCTAGAGGAAGCCCTCAAATCCAAGAGAAGAAACACAAGTCAAACCTGCTTTTTGAGATAGCACCTGTGTTCCTCTCGGCTGTTTATGCAAAATGCTGTCAAACAGAGTCCAAGCAAAGGATTGCAGAAGCAAAGGTTGGAAAAGTAGTTCGAGGACCAGAACACAGGGATCCTTAAATGTTAGGTGTAGGCATTTGCACAGCACTTTATTTGGGCAGTAATGAAGGTTGTTACAGGCTTTCTGAGCAGGGCAGGGACATGAGAAGAGTGCTCTAGAAAGTCTTCTCTGGCTTCAGTGTGTACAATGAGAAGGACAAGGGGAACAGATCAGAGACAGGGCAGTTGCAACTACCGAGAAAATAAAGACCTGGATTCAGAGTCTGGCTGGGAGAACAAAGGAAAAGATGGATAACAGTGACCTTATGAAGCCAGAAATCAAGTGGTGTGGAATATAACATGGCCACCATAACGTTTGACTCAGGTACCATTTCCTGCAAAAGACTGCTCTAACTCCCCCAAACTCTTCTGAATTCTTGTCGCCATCTCTGAGCCATGTAATTCACATGTTCACCTGTTCATGGTAGCTCTTCCACCTCTGCAGCTGAACACCTGCCTCTCAGACCTAAGAAAGATGTGGCATGCTTCTTTTACTGGCAGAACTTGCCAGCATCACTCTCCTGAGAGAATTACCTTCCCCCACACCACTTGACTCGGATAGGGTCCCCACGCACAGCAGTCCATCTCCCGAGCATGGGCACTGCGGGCCAGCTAGAGCCCTGCCTGAGATTTTATACTCAGATGCTGAGTGAGAAGTGCTCTGAAGCTTGTTCTTTCCAAGGTGGTAGCCAGAGGTGGTCTGGGGCCAACCCACGTTTATTTACCTCCCTTGTGGAAGAAGGGAATAAAGACAAGAAAACAGAAGGAGTGGGAGAAAAGTGCTGATAACTCAGGAGTACTGGTAGAAGCTGTCATTCAAATTTCCCAGTCACACAAACCAAGTCACTTGCTTTAAGTGAACATGTTGGTTTTCTGTCACTTGCCAGAAAAAGGGAACTGATTAAAACAGTATTTAACACAGTATATAAATCTTTTATAATGAAAAACTCAGAAAACTGCTATTTAAAGACTATCAATGAGAGCAGTTAATGTGTTGTTGTGTTTTTTCTAAAAAAGACTGTTGATAGTACTCTTCCTTCTGTAGTAAATTAGACAGTAACAGAAACACTGTCCAACATCTAATTTCAAAGGATCAGCTTTCACAGATTCCACAAGATTTTGGATAACCATTGTATTCTGATATTTAACAGTTCGTTTAGCTTTATCCTAAGCTAAAGTATGTTTGCTTTCTATGAGGTTTAGAGGTAAGAGGAAGAAAGGCAAAAAAAAGGCTCACAATTTCTACACTCCAGTATTGAGCTGGAAACCACAAAATAGGGTCTATTCAAACTAAGACTATATACATACTGAACAGTGTGAGCACTTTTCAAAGTTAACATTAAATACAGGTCAGTTCATTCTTAAATATTATTGGCAGAGTTTAAATAAGTTCAATTGTTACAAAGGCAATTTGGCAAAAATCTATCTGAAGGCATACCCCTTTGATCCAACAATTCTACCTCCTAGAAGTTATTCTACAGATAACCAGACACATGCATTTAAGTAATTACAAAATATTTAACACAACAGTTTCTTTGTGTGTATTTTGTGTGTTTTTTCGTTTAACCTAAATATATATCAATACTTAAAATCATAAATTACAATGCATAGAGATAATAGCATCCAATATAGCAGTTAAAAAGAATATGGTATTATTCATATGGGTTGAAATAAAAAATCTTGAAGATATGTTATTAAGTAGAAGAAAAAGCCAGCTATAAAATAATGATGAGAATGTCATTTGAGAAAAGAAATTAGAAACAAACAAAAAAAAGGGGGGAAGAGCAATATAGTATATACATCTAAGAGGTCATATAAGACTCTCTTTTGTAGTTGCTCCTAGGGAGGAGAAATGGAGGAAAGGAAGGAAGGCCAGTTTTTTTTTTATCCTTTTATAGTCTTAAACATCCCATGCATATATTTTTATTATAATATTTTAGGAAAAATACTGGGCAGGTATCTATGCAAATACATAAAAATTTTAATATTCAAATCAATAAAAATGATGCTAATAATAATGGCTACTGATGGTCTTATATGAATACAAATATAAGGTCATTACGCCAAATTCAAAGATTCAGGTATAAGCATAGAGTATAATGCATAAAGAGAAACTCGTAAAATTAAACCACTTACACCCCTCAACTGTCAATCACTAGTATTAGCAAGTCAAGTCATTTCCACTATTCAGGGAAATGTATTTATAATATACCACTGAAGATTATCCTCATTATCATTGCAAGACTGATACAATACCTAGCAGATAGCTCTAGCTGCCATCTTGCATCCCCACGTGTGTGCGCCGAACCTCAGCTGGTCTGCCCGAGACCACCTGAGCGCCAACCCTAGTCCCCCGCGTGGCCCCATTTCCGCTCCAACAAGATGAAGGAAACTATCATGAACCAGGAGAAACTCGCCAAGCTGCAGGCACAAGTGCACACTGGTGGGAAAGGAAGTGCTCGCAGAAAGAAGGTGGTTCGTAGAATAGCCACAGCAGACGACAAACAACTTCAGTGTTCTTTACAGAAGTTAGGGGTGGACGATATCTCTGGTATTGAAGAGGTGAATATGTGCACAAACCAAGGAACAGCGATCCGCTTCAACAACCCTAAAGTTCCGGCATCTCCGGCAGCAAACACTTTCACCATCACAGGCCACGATGAGACAAAGCAACTGACAGAAATGCTGCCCAGCTTAAACCAGCTTGGTGCCCACAGTCTGACCAGTTTAAGGAGACTGGCTGAAGCTCTGCCCAAATAATCTGTGGATGGGAAAGCGCCATGTGCCACTGGAGAGGAAGAGGATGATGGAGTTCCAGATCTTGTGGAGAATTTTGATGAGGCTTCCAAGAATGAAGTAAACTGAACTGAGTTAACTTCTGAAGAAGATAAATCTTGTAGAAGTTACTGGCAGCTGCTATTTTATATTATGACCGCTTTTTAAAATTTTGTTTATGGATCTGATAAAACATAGATCTCCAATATTTTTAAGCCTAAGCCCCCGGACACTGCAGCTCTTTTCGGTTTTTGCTTATATACAATTCATTCTTTGCAGCTAATGAAGCTGAAGATGCCTAAGAATAAAGTTTAAGACAAAGATAAATAAAATTCTCTGCCTAGTATGTGGTTTTATTTTTTATTTCATTGATACCAATTTGTACACAGAAGGCAAAATTGTTTATAGAAAGCTAATCATGGCATGTAATCTGACTGATAATCATGAATGGAATCCGATTAAAGATTTAAAATGACAGTTAAAAAATATATCTAGCAGATAAATTAATTTTCCTGTATTAAAGAAAAAAGTGATTAACATCAACCTCCCCAGCTATCTGGAAAAGGCAGAGTAAAACCACCATGAGATAGTTTCATACTCATCAACAGACAAAAATTTTAATGTCCATCCAAACAAACTTTTGAGAAGAACAGACAACAACAGAAACGCTGGTATATCATCTTCGGGACCCTAAAGTGGCACCACCACTTTGGGGAGCAAGTCAGTTCGAGTCAGGTTAAGGCTATACACATAACCTTGAGAGGGCAGTCTGCAAACTTTTTGTCCCTGACCCAAAGTAAGAATACATTTTATATCTCAATCTAGTATATAGCCCCCAAACTAAAGCCTTTTAAGCACTACTCTTAGCTTCCCTCATAGCTCAGATGGTAAACGATCCGCCTGCAATGCAGGAGACCCTGGTTCGATTCCTGGGTCACGAAGATCCACTGGAGAAGGGATAGGGTACCCACTCCAGTATTCTTGGGCTTCCCTTGTGGCTCAACTGGTAAAGAATCCACTTGAAATGTGGGAGACCTGGGTTCTTCCCCTGGAGAAGGGGGAATAGATACCCACTCCAGTATTCTGGCCTGGAGAATTCCATGGACTGTACAGTCCATGGGGTCACAAAGAATAGGACACGACTGAGTGACTTTCCCTTTCTTTCACTTTCACTTAGACTAATGTCTTCTCTTCCATCCCATTTTAATACCTTCTATTCCATTCTTTTTCTGCTTTTAAAACATGCTGCATGCAGCCCACAATCTGAAAAACACTTCTCAGGAATTTCCTGACATCCAGTGGTTAGGACTCTGCACTTCCACGGAGGGGGGCACTGGTTCTACCCCTGGTTGGATCCTGCCTACCTCACAGGGGCTTCCCTGGTGGCTCAGTGGTAAAGAATCCACCTGCCAAGACAGGAGATGCAGGAGATGTGGGTTCCATCCCTAGATCAGGAATATCTCCTGGAAGAGGAAATGGCAACCAACTTCAGTATTCGTGCCTGGGAAATCCCATGGATAGAGGACCTGGCAGCCTACAGTCCACAGTCACAAAGACCTGGACACAACTGAGCACAGCACAGCATGCTGTCCAGAGTGGCCAAAATATAAAGTGTGAGATGCTGCCTTGAAACTATCCATCCTAAAACTACAAGTGCAGCAAAATCACATGGTTCACTGTTAAAGAATGCACAGGAGAACTGTACAAAAGGATCTTAAAGACCCAGCTAACCACAATGGTGTGATCACTCACCTAGAGCCAGACATCCTGGAGTGCGAAATCAAGTGGGCCTCAGGAAGCATGACTACGAATCAAATTAGTAGAGGTGATGGAATTCCAGTTGAGCTATTCTGATAAAAGATGATGCTGTGAAAGTGCTGCACTCAATATGCCAGCAAATTCGGAAAACTCAGCAGTGGCCACAGGCCTGGAAAAGGTCAGTTTTCATTCCAATTCCAAAGAAAGGCAATGCCAAAGAATATTCAAACTATTGCACAATTTCAATCATCTCACACACTAGCAAAGTAATGCTCAAAATTCTCCAAGCTAGGTTTCAATAGTATATGAACTGAGCGAGAACTTCCAGATAATTCAAGCTGGATTTAGAAAAGGCAGAAAAATCAGAGATCAAATTGCCAACACCCACTGGATCATCGAAAAAGCAAGAGAATTCCAGAAAAAAATCTACTTCTGCTTCATTGACTATGCCAAAGCCTCTGACTGTGTGGACCACAACAAACTGGAAAATTCTTCAAGAGATGGGAATACCAGACCACGTTACCTGGCTCCTGAGAAATCTGTGTGCAGGTCAGGAAGCAACAATTAGAACCAGACATGGAACAATGGACTGATTCAAAACTGGGATAAGAGTATGTCAAAGCTGTATATTGTCACCCTGCTTATTTAAGTTATATGCAGAGTACATCATGCGAAATGTTAGGCTGGATGAACCACAAGCCGGAATCAAGATCGCTGGGAGAAATACCAATAACCTCATATATGCAGATGACATCATCCTTGTGGAAGAAAGCAAAGAGGAACTAAAGAGCCTCTTGATGAAAGTGAAAGAGGAGAGTGAAAAAGCTGGCTTAAAACTAAGCATTCAAAAAACAAAGATCATGGCATCCAGTCCCATCACTTCATGGCAAATAGATGGGGAAACAATGGAAACAGTGACAGACTTTATTTTGGGGGGCTCCAAAATCACTGCAGAGGGTGACTGCAGCCATGAAATTAAGACACTTGCTCCTTGGAAGAAAAGTTATGACAAACCTAGACAGCATATTTAAAAGCAGAGATATTACTTTACCAACAAAGTCCTTATAGTCAAAGCTATGGTTTTTCCGGTAGTCATGTACAGATGTGAGCGTTGGACCATATAGAAAGCTGAATGCCGAAGAATTGATGCTTTTGAACTGCAGTGTTTGAGAAGACTCTTGAGAGTCCCTTTAACTGCAAGGAGAGCAAACCAGTCAATCCTAAAGGAAATCAGTCCTGAATATTCATTGGAAGGAGTGATGCTAAAGTTCCAATACTTTGGCCTCCTGATGCGAAGAACTGACTCAATGGAAAAGACCCCAATGCTGGCAGAGACTGAAGGCAGGAGAAAGGAATGACAGAAGATGAGATGTTTGGATGGCATCACCGACTTGATGGACAAGTGTTTGAGCAAGCTCCAGGAGATGGTGATGGACAGGGAAGCCTGGTGTGCTGCCAGCCATGAGGTTGCAAAGAATGGCACACAACTGAGTGAATGAACTGAACTGAACTGAACTGAAACTGTTAAAAGTAGAGCATCAAAATGCAACTCAAATTTACAGAACCCCAGGTGAAGCTCAGTAATCTGTATTTTTAATCTTTCTCCCCAGATAATTCCCACGTGCAGTAAAGTTTGAAAATATTCCCCCTACCAAGCAAAAGCAGAGCTTTGTGGAAACTCAAGGCAAGAAAGCTAAGTGGCCGCCTCAAGGCATGATTAGAAGAGGAGTGGTGTGAAAGGAAACTGAAGCCTAATCAAAGACATTAATAAGACCATAAAGAGAAACTGCTAAGGATAGAGAGTGGTCTGCANCTCGGTGGGGTAGCTCAGGGTCTGGTGTCTCTCCAGGGCCAGTACCGCACGGTGCTCTACGACAGCTGGGTCAAGCAGCTCGTGGCCCACCACGTCCCACACACCGCCGAGCCCACGCTGATCGGGACCCTGGGGAACCCCGTGAAGATCCGCTCCTGGCAGGTGCCCACCCTGGGGGGCTGGAGCAGCCGGGCTGGGCCTGCAGTGTGCTCTGGGCTGGGCCAGGAGGCCCCCGCCTGCCTCCCACCCTCTCTCCTGGGTCTGCTTAGAAATGCCTTCCCTGAAGCTGCCTGGGGCACGTCAGAGGCTGGTGGGCAGGAGAGGAGAAAGCTGAGTGGCACAGGTGCTGGCTGACTGCAGGCAGAGAGGTCAAAGGGTGCTTGTGAGAGTTGAGTGGGGTAGGAGAGCAGTGTCCAGGGCGCAGGGTTAAGAGAGCGTGTCTGAGCTATAGACCCCAGAGGACAGGTAGAGTCGACCCCAGGAGAGAGAACCAAGAGGCAGTCGGCACAGGCCGAGAGCGGACCCAGGCTGCGAGGGCCAATGGGCTCCACTGGCTCCGTGAAGATGGTCTGACTCAGCTAGGACTCAGCAGGCAAAGAAACGAGAGGCCCAGCGAAGGAGGGTGTCGGGAGTCAGCCCATAGCCGGGAGGCAGGTCCTGAGGGCTGAGACCTCGTGCACTGCCCTCCGCCCTCGAGAGGATGCAGTAAGGGGAAGGGGACACAGCCTGCTTGTGTGAGCCTCCCCCGACCCAGCCTGGCCCCGCACAGATCGCTGGCCTCCCCAACGACACCCTGTCAGTGGAGAATGGGGTCATCAACCAGTTCTCGCAGCGCTGGACCCACTTCATTGACCCTCAGGGCCAAGCCAACAAATGGATCAAGAACATGGTGAGCCTAGCCCTGCCACCACCCCAGCCAGCAGGCCTTAGTAGCTGCATGGGGAGTAGCTGAGCCTCAGGCCAGCTCTCAGCCGACGCGGACCCTTCCCCACTCCCCCCACTCCGTGCCCCCAGGAGAAGGACAACGGGCTGGATGTGTTCAAGCTGAGCGACCGCGACTTCCTGCGCAGCATGGAGAATGCCATCCGCTTTGGCAAGCCCTGCCTCTTGGAGAATGTGGGCGAGGAGCTGGATCCCGCCCTGGAGCCCGTGCTGCTGAAGCAGGTGGGCCTGCGGGTGTGGGGGCGGCCCAGACACGGGCGAGGGCAGCCTCCTCCCCCTGCCTCACTGGCAGGGCCCCAGGCCACAGCACTCTCCCGTCCCACCCGCTGTAGACCTACAAGCAGCAGGGGAACACGGTGCTGAAGCTGGGGGACACGGTGATCCCCTACCACGAGGACTTCAAGATGTACATCACCACCAAGCTGCCCAACCCTCNTGGGGAGGGGAACCCAAGACCAAGAATTTGTCAGTGTTTCCAACACAGACTGGGTTAAGGGAGAGAGTTTCTTGACTGAACAACAAGGATTCTTGCCCATGTGACAAATTATTACCTTAACAGAAGAATTATGTTTTTATGTACACTATTTAAATAACCTGGCAGTCGCTGAGGCAATATTTTCCACTCCTTTGAATTCCATAATAGAAGTTTACTTAATAGGGTCTATGGGGACACCCTCTTCTCTGAGCTCTCTGGAAGAACTAGTCAATAACACTAAGTGTTAACTGTTGCTTGGGGTCCTTTTCTACACGCCTGGGTTTTTTAAATATACACTGTTGGCACAATCTGTATTTGTTAACTTCCCATTGTTTTCATTTAAAAACTTGTCTATATATTTTAAGTAGATATTGCCTTCATTTGCTGAAGCTGCAAGAAATCCTAGACCTTTTTCAAGGCCCTGATCAGATGTCACCTTTCCGTCTTCTCCTGGGCCTCCAGGCCCAGTGCTTCTCTGACACTCTGTACAGCTCTCTGTTAACTTCTGGAGAGCACAGACCATGTTTTATTGTAATAACTAAAATTTTAAAAGTGTTCAACAAATGATACCCAGAAGCAAAACTACCTACAAAGGGCAGAGATCCAGGGGTGCAGTAAGGCCAAGATTAAAATCCAGATGCCACTGCAGATTTTTCAGTCTGGCTTACATATTTTTACTGTATTAATACTAAGAAGGATATTTACAATATGTTCAGACTTTTAGACCCCATAATTCTCTATATATGTGTTTCTATGGAAAAAAATGTTAGTATTGTCCCCCTATTTCTAACTGCTATCTGAGGGAAGAAAGATGTACACTCAGTATTGATATACAGGGTGAGTGAAGTTTGTTTCCAACAGAAGTTCATATTCAGTATCTAATCAAGTCTCATTCTTTAATCTAATGTTACACGTAAACCATGAATGGCATAACAGAATAAATCGCCTGCAGTGGGTTCACTGGGCTTCCCAGGCGGCTCAGTGGTGAAGAAGCCGCCTGCCAACACAGGAGACTGGGGTTCAGTCCCCGGGTCAGGAAATTCCCTGGAGAAGGAAACTGCAACTCACTCCAGTATTCTTGCCTGGGAAATCCCATGGACAGAGGAGGCTGGTGGGCTATGGCCCATGAGGTCGCAAAGAATCAGACACGACTCAGCAACTGAACAACAATATATTTAGTCATCTTTTTAAAATTGGGCTCCCCTGGTGGCTCAGGCAGTAAAGAATCATGCCTGCAATGCAGGAGACCCAGGTTCGATGTCTGTGTCAGTAAGATCCCCTGGAGGAGGTAATGGCTAATCACTCCAGTATTCTTGCCTGGAGAATTCCATCAACAGAGGAGCTTGGCGGATCCCTGTCCATGGGGTTGCAAAGAGTTAGATGCCACTGAGCAACTAACACTTTTTTTTAAATTATGAAACTAATTTGTCCAAAGTAACAAGGATATCTCCCTTTGATCTGCATTGGTGTCCCAATGCAGCTTTAAGATGATTACTCACAAGTTTGTGCTCTTCCGGTGAATATCCTTTGTCTCCATTTCCTATCCTCTCATTTCAGTAATAACAGGAAAAATAGCAGCTAACCTTCACAAGGGCTTCCTATACAACAGAGACAGGAACTGTGCTAATAAGCACATTTAAATGCATTATCTCCACATCAACTCCATGAACTAGGTATTATTATTATCTCCTTTTAAAGATGCATGTAGAAAGGCTGAATGACTGGTCCAAGGTAATATAGTCAGTGCCACTAAGAGAGTAAAGGAGAAGTCCACCTGTCTCTTAAGCTTACACTCTTTACTGCATTAGACTTTCTCCCCTATTATTAAAAAACCACTGGAGTCAACCTCTCAGGTAAAAGGCATTTGAGAAATAACAAGAGTCCTTTGTGCAGGTGGCAGAAATAGCAGTTAAAGGAGATCAATGACAGAGTTAGAAAGTTTGGACATCTAAAGCAAAAATTTTAACAAGAGGCATCATTTCAAGTGCTTAATAGCCAGGTATGGTTAGTGGCTTACCAGACTGGACAGTACATATACAGAACATTTTCATCACCACAAAAAGTTCTTTGGAGAACCCTGGTCTAGAAATATATCTAGGGACTACTCCACAACCCTACCCTACTGGGTTAACAACACAAGGCTAAAATACATTTCAGTAGTCTCTCCCTTTAAAACAATTGCAAAACACTAAAAGCATTTTCTGTGAAATTCCAGCAAAATAAGGAGTCTATCAAAACTGAAATAAAGATGTAAGCCTCAGATAAAGAAATCCATATAAATATATACACCTACAAATAGATTTAAGAATTGATAAAAGTACAGGATATGTGCTCTAAAGAAGCACCCCCCAAATTGGAAACAACCTAAATGTTCATCAAGAGGAAATGGATAAATATAATGGAATACTACATAGTATTTAAAAACAAATGAACTAGGTGTATCAACACGAATAATGAATACTTTTTAAAAAGTGAAACAAGCAAGTTAATTAAATACTAAAAGACCATCTATGTAAAAATTTTAAACATAAAACAATAATGGCACATAAACATATGTAAGTGGAAGCCAAAGGTGCTCTGTTGCTGCTGCTGCTGCTAAGTTGCTTCAGTTGTGTCCAACTCTGTGCGACCCCATAGACGGCAGCCCACCAGGCTCCCCGGTCCCTGGGATTCTCCAAGCAAGAACACTGGAGTGGGTTGCCATTTCCTTCTCCAATGCATGAAAGTGAAAAGTGAAGTGAAGTCGCTCAGTCATGTCCAACCCTCAGTGACCCCATGGACTGCAGCCTTCCAGGCTCCTCCGTCCAGGGGATTTCCCAGGCAAGAGTACTGAAGTGGGGTGCCATCGCCTTAGTTGTATCCAACTGTTCGCAACCCCATGGACTGCAGACTGCCAGGCTCCCCTGTCTGTGCAATTCTCCAGGCAAGAATACTGGAGTTCCTTCTCCAGGGGATCTTACCAACCCAGGGATCAAACCCAGGTCTCCCGCATTGAAGGCAGACTCTTTACCATCTGAGCCACCAGGGAAGTCCATAAACATATATAGAACAAGTATAAAAACATGGATGGGAATGATACACACCAACTTCAGGAGAATAAATACCTCTGGAGGGGCAGGGAGGGGAAAAGGAGAGAGAATGTTAACTTAACCTCTAATATTCTCTTAAAATAGACAGAACTGGAACAAATACGGAGAAAATGTCAATATTTACTAAATCTGGCTAGGGTGTTAAAGAGTATACACTGTCTTATTTTTCAAACTTTTTTGAATGCTTGAAATAGTTTCTAATTATTTTAAGAGGAAAATTTCTTATATTTGAAAAGTTTACTTCCATAGTATGCTTAGTTGTTCAGTCGGGTCCAACTCTTTGCAACTCCATGGATAGCAGCCCGCCAGGCCCCTCTGTCCATGGGATTCTCCAGACAAGAATACTGGAGTGGGCAGCCATCCTCTTCTCCAGGGGATTTCACCCACCCAGGAATCTAACCCAGGTCTGTTGCATTGCAGGCAGATTCTCTACCATCTGAGCCACCAAGGAAGCCCCTGAAAATTAGCACTACTATGCACTCAGTTGGGTCCGACTTTTTGCAACCCCATGGACTGCAGCCCACTGGGCTCCTCTGCCTATGGATACTGGAGTGGGACTTACCACTGAACTCAATGGTTCTTCAACCATTTCTGAATATGCTACTTTCTGTATAGTGAAGAAATTCTTCACTATAGTAGAAAAGGTGAAATTCTGGCTTCAACAAAAGTTGAAGAATTCATTTACTAATTTCTTTTAGCCTTTGAAAAATAAAAATTTTTCATAGTATTATTATACCTCTTTAGTTTCTTCTCCAAATAAAACATTTCTAGAACAGTTCAGAAACATTTTAAGTAACATTACCAAAGAATCTTGCTTCTTAAATATCTGGCACAAAAACTATTATGACATAAAAACCTCTTAAGTTTTCACAATGAATTAAAAAAGAATCTATCAGTCCACAGTAACACTCAAAGGAAGGGAGAGCTCTTCAAATGCTAATATATGAAAGAATGAAAAATCAGGAAAAAAATCATTATGCAATCAAGAGTGTAATAACCGGATTCAGGCAAGGCCTGAATGAATGCTAAAACCACTGGGTGAAAGCCTGATGGGCAATGGGATATTCTCACCATATTATCACCTCATAAATTACCTGTTCCTTTCAAAGGGAAAGGAACCTTTAAAAGTCAGACTTAACCTTTACAAAGTGATCAAACTTATTGTCAATAATGGGACAAACTGAGGACATGCCTTCAGCTGAGATGCGCAAAGGAAGACACAATATCACTTACACAGAATTCCCACCAAAAACATCTAAACTGAGTCTATAGAGAACAATCAGACAAACCCAAACAGTGAGACGCTCTGAAGACAACTGGCCTAGACTATTAAGAAATGTCATTGTTGGGGATTCCCCGGTGACTCAGTGGTTAGGACTCCACGCTTTCACTGCTGAGGGGCTGGGTTTGATTCCTGGTCAGGGAACTAAGATCCTACAAGCCGCACGATGTGGCCAAAAAACCAAAAAGTCATTGTCACAAAAGAACCTTTCCCTCTCCAAAAGTGACAGGCTCTAGATTAAAGGAACAAAAGAGATGTCAGCTAAAAGCAACACATGACCCTTGACTGAATCCTGGATAAACAAAAAGACAAAACATCAATAAAGGGCAATTAGGGAAATTTGAAATGGAATATTATATCTGTGTTAAATTAAATGTCTTGAGTATGCTGCAGAATCTAGAAGTGAAATGTCATGATGCCTGCAATTTACTGTCAAACAGTTCAGCAAAAAGAAAAATTTTAAAGACCGAAAAAGTAAATATAGCAAAAATGTTTTTTTAAAAATTGGTGAATTCAAGAGAAAGGTATACTGGGTATTCACTGTCCTATTGGTTCAGCTTTTCTGCATATTTGAAATTATGTAGTGTTCAGAAAATATGTTCTACAGTTTCTTACTTTTAACTGCTTCAATGATTTTTTAATTTTTTTAATATATAAGCTAACAGGAAGTACCATGTTATAGTCTAAATATAGACTAAGATTAAATAAGATTATTAAATTAACTGCAAACTCAAGAACATCAAATGATAGTTGAGATCGAAAGTGCTTCAACGTAGCCCTGTTTTACACAGTCTGTCTCTGAAAACATCTGACATATTTGGCCACAACACCCTTCTAAACTTCCTTCTGCCAAATGACTCATTTTCCCTGACCGGTGTTTCTCTGCCATACATCTCTCTTACATGCCAAATTCCCCAAAGTTTAGTCCTCAGCAGATTCTCCTGCTTTCCCTTAATTATCAGTGGACTCAATTATCACCCAAATATCAATGACTTTTAAATGCATTTCTCTACCCAGACCTCTCTTCATAACCCCAGAGACATTTCCAACCTGCTAGCTATTATTACTCCCTACTAGCTATTTTCAACAGGATGCCCTAGGTAGGAAATGAAAACAAAAAGGGGTTCATAAAAGTTTAATTCAAAGCAAAATTTTAAAATCCCTAAACAAACATTTTGTAATGATAAAGGATGCAGTCCACAATGAAGACACACAAGTTACGAACAACTTAATAAAAAGCAAATGTGACTGCACTGTGTCAGTCCTCAACTTTCAGCCTTTCAGTGAGTCCCCACCGCACTTGGTTACAATCCAAACTCCTTCCTGAGACCCACAAGGCCTCCATGAGGTGGGCCCTGCCGACTGCTCCAGCCTCAGCCACCCTCCCTTCCTTTCTGCTTCAGTAACACTGGCCTCCTGGACTTCGCAAAGCTTTCTGTCTTCCCACAGCTGTTCTCTCTGTCTAGGGTATTCCCTCCCACTCTTTCAAGTGGGCAGCTCCTCATTCATTCAGATTTTTTCCCTCATTGTATTTTATCACATTTTCAACTCTCACAAGTTTCATTCAATTAACATATGCCTCCACTAGACTGAAACTTCCACAATGGCCAGGACAATTTTTGTTTGACTTGTCAGGCCGAGTACTTATGACAGTGCTTGGTCCACGGTAGATTCCTGACTTAGTTGCTCCATTAATTAATAAACCAAATAAACTGGCATCACACAATCAAACAACATAAAGCACAACTATAAAAACTCCAAGGAGAACTGGACAGAAACAGAGTAGAGTCTTTAAGACACTTCTTTTTTGAACCTTAACGGATCTAGGAGTAAACGCAGGTCATAAATTCAAGTGTCCACAAAGAGGAAGCAGAACAGTGAAGAGCAAGTCAGAGGCAATGTACAGGGCCCAACCAGAACTAACCTAATCAAAAAAGGTGGCAACTACGACCCAGCAATCCCACTACTGGGCATATACCTGAGAAAATCATAACTGAAAAAGACACAGGCACCCAATGCTCACAGCAGCACATTTCCAATAGCTAGGACATGGAGGCAACCTAGATGTGCATCAACAGATGAAAGGATAGAGAAGGTGTGATACATATATACAATGGAACACTACTCAGTCATAAAAAAGAACGAATCTGAGTCAGTTCTAGCGAGACGGTTACACACTGAAGGAAGTCAGAAAGAGAAAAATAAATATAGTATACTAACACATATATATGGAACCTAGAAAAATGGTATTGATGACCCTAACTGCAGGGAAGGAACAGAGATGCAGATAGAGTGAATGGACTTCTGGACACAGTGAGGGAAGAAAAGAGCGGGACGGAAGGAGAAGGTAGTATGTATACACCACTCTGTGTGAAACACATTAGCTGGTGAGACAGCGTGGGACTACGCAGGGAGCCCAGCCTGGTGCTCTGTGATGACCTAGAGGGACGGAATGGTGGGAGGTGCATGAAGTTGAAGTGAAAAGGGATATATGTATACATAAAGTGGATTCACTTCTTTGTGAAGCAGAAACTAATGCAACACTGTAAAACAATTACACACCGATAAAAGCAAACAAAGTAAGCCCAGCTGTCTTGGAGCTTGTTAGAGCTTTCATCTCTTCAATGAGATAATCAGCAACTCAAGGGCAGCACTCTTACATGTCTTACATGACATCTTGATTCCACAGGATGAGGTACACAGTGTACTCGCTTCAGAGGTGTCCAACTCTTTGTGACCCTATGGATGGAAGCCCACCAGTCTCCTCTATCCATANGGGGTGGGAGGGAGGGAGGGAGGGAGGGGATGTATGTATAATTATGGCCAATCTGTGTTGTTGTAGGGCAGAAACCAACACATTTAAAGCAATTTTCTTCCAATTAAAAAAATTTTTTAAAGGTGGGACTAAGTACAATAAATAAAATTAATGATGATAAAGGAGAACTTGCCACAGGTATAGAAGCTATTAAAATAATGCTAATAAAGTCTAAACCCTGACTGTAAGGATAACTGTCAAAGAATTCAGTTCAGTCACTTAGTCGTGTCCGACTCTTTGCGACCCCATCAGTTCAGTTCAGTCGCTCAGTTGTGCCCAACTCTTTGGAACCCCATGAATCACAGCATGCCAGGCCTCCCTGTCCATCACCAACTCCCGGAGTTCACCCAGACTCATGTCCATCGAGTCTGTGATGCCATCCAGCCATCTCATCCTCGGTTGTCCCCTTCCTGCCCCCAATCCCT
>SJYV01033058.1:2139977-2179792 GCA_006410875.1 Neotragus pygmaeus
CTCTCACGTCCAGACATGACCACAGGAAAAACCATAGCCTTGACTAGACGGACCTTAGTCGGCAAAGTAATGTCTCTGCTTTATTGAACACCTAAACTAAATCAAAAATATGAAAAAAAAAAACACAGAAAACAAACTAATAATGATAGGAGAAACTGAGGAAGATGTCAGTGAGCTCTTATCCACAGAACAGCTCAGATGGTTTTCGATATATTTCAGAGGGCAGAAAAAGAAAATACTGTAAAAGTCCTTTTTAAAAAAAAAACAGGATAACAGTGACAGCAAAACCTAACAAAGAGAAGCACCTTCCCTTCCACAAAACAAACGATGGGCCAATCATAGTTATTAAACTAAAATTTAAAATACATTTTTAAAACGGCAAATAAGGTCTTCCCTGATGGTCCAGCGGTTAAGAATCCACCCTGCAATGCAGGGGACACTGGTTCAATCCCTGGTCTAGAAGGGTCCCACATGCCGTGGAGCAACTAAGCCCCCTGGGCCACAACTACCGAGGCCACACGTCACAGCCACTGAAGACCCCACACCAACAGCCTGAGCTCTGCAACAACGGAAGCCACCACAGTGAGACGCCCACACACTGCAAGGAAGAGTAGCTGCCACTCACTGCAATCAGAGAAAGCTCGTGAGCATCAGCAAAGACCCAGTGCAGCTAAAACTGAAAATAAATAAATCCTCTTTTAAAATGGCAAATAAAATCCAGAAGCATACTATGTTTAAATATCTATGAAAAATTACAGAATAATACATACTTTTTAATCCAGCAATTCCCTTTCTAAGAATTCATCATATAACATACACACATACATATTCATTTTGGTACTGTTTGCAACAGCCAGAAGCTGTAAATAATTTAAACATCCACCAATAAGGAACTGACCAAAATAAAAAGACTATTATATCGTACTTCCACACAAGGGAACACCATGCAGCTCCTAAGAAGAATGTGGCCCAAAGCCAAGTCAAGATGGCATAAGCTCACTAGAGCCAAGGGCTCCACCAAGCTGCAACTAAAAACTCTGGGCAGAGTACAAAAGCAGCAACCACCAAAGGGCTGGGGGGTGGGGGTGGGGGGGCAAAAGCACAAGGACTGGCTAGGAGAGTGTAAACTTAGAGGAAGCAACAAGCAACAACAGGCAGAGGCTTGTTTCCCTATTTTTCCTCCTGGAATAGAATGAGCTCACAGTGGATCTGTGGCANGGGGGTGGGGGGGCAAAAGCACAAGGACTGGCTAGGAGAGTGTAAACTTAGAGGAAGCAACAAGCAACAACAGGCAGAGGCTTGTTTCCCTATTTTTCCTCCTGGAATAGAATGAGCTCACAGTGGATCTGTGGCAAGAAACACGAACAGAAAACATTGCAGAGAAACCCTGTCTTCCGGGCAGAAGACTGACGAAAGGGTCCCCTGGAGCTGAAGACTAGGAGGGAAATCCCAGGTTTGGGATTTCACTCCCCCCGCCCTTTCTGGCCCCTGCCTCAAGGGAGGCTCCAATTACAGAAACTACAAGTAAATCACATCTTTCTGGCCAGCAGATCAAGCAAAGGGGGCCCCTGCAAGCCAGAGTATGGAAGAAATCCCAGAACATACAGCTGAGGGAAAATCTACAAACAGCAAGAGAAAATAACAACAATACGCATGAGAGAACAACAACTCAAATAACTGCAGAGGGTGGACTATCTTTAAAGTGCTTACAGAAGTATCCACCCAGAATTCTATAATCTTCAAAAATACCCTTCAACAATTCAGGAAAAATTAAAACATTTCAGATGAAGAAAAACTACAAGAATTTGATGCCTGAAATCTTGCTTTAAAACAAATGGTAAAAACAGTAAAACAAACGGAAATAATACCAGAGTGAAAACTGGACTATCAGGAACAAAGGAAGAGCAACAAATTAAAAAACAAACAGAAAAAGGTAGTTTCAACTCTTAAGCACTTTAAAATACGTACAATGGTTGAGAGCGAAAAATTGTCACAACGTCTAGTGGGGCTTTCACTGTAAATAGAGTTTGATACAGAAGGCCGACTGTACTGTGCCACTTTGTCAAGGGACTTGACATCTGGAGACTCTGATTATCTGCAGGGGTCCTGGGAATCAGTCCCCCATAAATAAAAAGGGGCAACTATGGACATACATATGACAGCATTGGGGAGGGGACTAGGAAAAGTGAATCTTTATGGTTGTGACACTTTAAAATTTTACCTAAAGGAATAAAAAACTAAGTAGGTAAGTATTTTGCAATTCCTAAAGGAACCACTAAAAAAGTAGCACAGATATAACCAAAAAGCTACTAAATTAAAATAGGACAATATTCAACTAATGCAAAAACCAGGCAGGAAAGAGAAGGAACAGAAGAACCAAATGAAAAAGAAAAAAGATGGGAATTCCCTGGCGGACCACGGTCCAATGGTTAGGACTACAGCCCTTTCACTGCCGAGGGCCAGTGTTCAATCCCTGGTTGGGGAACTAACATCCCACAAGCTTTGAAGTGTACCCAAAAAAGAAAAAAATAAATATATTTAATGTAAATAATCTAAATTCACTGTCATAAGACTGGATTAAAAAACAAACAAGGAATCCCTTTAAAATATGACATGCTGCTGCTGCTGCTAAGTCACTTCAGTAGTGTCCAACTCTGTGCGACCCCAAGTCGGCAGCCCATCAGGCTCCCCTGTCCCTGGGATTCTCCAGACAAGAACACTGGAGTGGGTTGCCATTTCCTTCTCCAAAATATGACATAGTAGACTTAAAAGTACAAGAGTGGAAAAAGATATACCATGCTAACACTCTATACAAANTCAGGCTCCCCTGTCCCTGGGATTCTCCAGACAAGAACACTGGAGTGGGTTGCCATTTCCTTCTCCAAAATATGACATAGTAGACTTAAAAGTACAAGAGTGGAAAAAGATATACCATGCTAACACTCTATACAAATAGAGTGAAGCTGAATTTGTTATATTAATATCAAACGTAGATTTTAAGCAAAGACTACAGCCATAAATGTTTATGAATCTAATAACAGAACCACTAAATACATGAAGTATAAACATACAAAACTGCAAGGAGACAGAGAACAAATCTGTGACAATGGTTGTAAATTTCAACACTCTTCTCTTAGTAATCAACAGAACAAGTAGATGGAAAATCCACAAGAATATAGAAGACTTTAACAACAGTATCAACACACTTGACCTAACTGACATTTAAGGAACACTCTATCCAACAGCAGCAGAATCTTCCTTCCTTGTACATATGGAAGTCACCTAAACAGACAATATTCTGAGTCATAAAACAAATCTCAAATGCTTTCATTTTTTAAATATTTAGTCATACTCTAACATATGAAGTTAAATAGAAGCCAATTTTTATAATAGCCAAGACTTAAGCAACTTAAACGGCCACCAAGAGATGAACGGATAAAGATGTGGTATATATACACAACAGACTATTCTTATTCAGCCATCAAAAAAAGAAAAGAAACAATGCCATTTGAAGCAACACAGACGAACCTAGAGATTTATCAGACTAAGTGAAGTAAGTCAGACAGAGAAAGACAAACATTATACAATACCACTTATATGTGGAATCTAAAAAAATAGTACAAATCAACTTGCTTCCCAACAGAAACAGACTAACAGACATACAAAACAAACTTATGCTGACCGAAGAGGAAAGGGGGCAGATGAATGGGAGGATGGGATTAACAGATACACACCATCATACATAAAATAAACAAGAATTTACTGTATAGCAGAGGGAACTACATTTAATATCTTGTAATACACTATAATGGAAAAGAATAAAAAAGAAAAGAAATAGATATATATAAAACTAAACCACTCTGTCACACACCTGAAACTAACACAATATTGTAAATCAATTACACTTCAATTTTAAAAAAAAGAAAATTCTTCCTTAGAAAAGGAAGACATAAAACCATCTCTATTTGCCAAACATGATTACCTATGTAGAAAATCCCAAGAAAACCACCACCACCACCCCAAAAAATCTACCAGACTAGCAGTTGAGTTTAACAAGGTCACAAAGATCAATACACAAAAATCAATTATATTTTTATTGTGACAATTAATAACTGGAAATTCAAATTCTTTTTCTTCTGGTCGTACCATGAGGCATGTGGCATCTTAGTTTTCCAATCAGGGATCAAATCCTGCCCTCTGCATTGGATGCACAGAGTCCTAACTACTGAACTACCAGGGAAGTCCACAAGTTCAATTTTTAAAAATAAGTACCAGATATATAGCATCAAAAGTCATGAAAGATAGGTACAACGTAATAATATGAACAGGACCAGTATGCTTAAAATAAAACAAAACAAAAAAAAAACAGTGATGAAAGAGATCAAAGACTTGAATTAAAGGAGAGAAAAAATGTGCTCATGGATTAGACAGTTAAAAGAAAGAAACACAAGCCACAGACCAGGAGAAAATGCAGTTCAGTTCAGTTCAGTTGCTCAGTCGTGTCCGACTCTTTGCGACCCCATGAATTGCAGCACGCCAGGCCTCCCTGTTCATCACTCTCGGAGTTCACTCAGACTCACGTCCATCGAGTCCGTGATGCCATCCAGCCATCTCATCCTCTGTCGTCCCCTTCTCCTCCNTATAGAGCTTCTCCATCTTTGGCTGCAAACAATATAATCAATCTGATTTTGGTATTGACCTTCTGGAGATGTCCATGTGTAGAGTCGTCTCTGGTATTGTTGGAAGAGTGTGTTGGATATGACCAATACGTTCTCTTGGCAAAACTCTGTTAGCCTCTGCCTGCCTCATTTTGTACTCCAAGGCCAAACATGATTGTTACTCCAGCTATTTCTTGTGTCCATGGGGTCACAGAGAGTCAGACACAACTAAGTACACACACATAACAGTTAGACAATGATAATGGTAAGAAGAAGCATTAAAAAAAGCACTCATTGTCAGCTCAATTATGCTGGATCCACTTTAACATGTCTGACAACACCAGAAAATCAGTAATATGTTCACAGTGAACAGCAGTCTGTAATTCACTCTGTTCACTAAGAGCTTCTGCATGAGAAATTTTTTTGGTAATTTTAATCCTTAATAAATACAAAAGAATATTTATAACATACACATTACTACACAAAACACCAAATATATGGCGTAATTCATCTTGGTGCTCTGGACAACAGATTAGCAGCAGTAGCAAGGAGCATGCCCAGAGGGGTTCTTCCAAAGCCCACAGCACTCAATCCCTCTTTTCCTTGCATGACCCAAAGGACAGGTAGTGTCTATAGGGCAGACTCTACACTGGTCTTAGCAGCAGAGTCTACCCCGAAGTGAGTGTGATCATAATGTCTACATGAAGAGCTGCTGTAACATCTGCCTTCCTTAGCCTCAGAAGGCTTTACAGAGGAGGAAAGGGTCAGTGGGGTTTTGAAGGGAGGATAATGTGATTGTGAGGAAGAGCATGATAAAATTTAAAAAAAATAAAAAGGTGAGCCAACATTCAATAACAGGATGACAGATTCAGGGTTTTCTTAACGAAAACATCAACATCAGATTATCTAAGACAGCTCTGACTTAGTTAGCAATATCACTATGAGCCATAATTGATATCCTATGCACAGGCCTTTCTTTAAAGTACAATTAAATTTTTTTTCCAATACATAATAACTGAATAGGCTTGGGAGCTTCATAATTATTTCATGAAATATTTTTTAAAAACATGACATCTAATGCTAATCCACATAAAATACTATGAAAATATAAATAATTTATAAGTTTACATACAATAAAAAATATCAGCATATTGGTTACTTAGAAATATTTTTGATTGAGAGCACTGGTTATTCCTGAGACTACAGACTGTGAAAGATAATTAGATTTTCCTCCAATTAATACTCAGTGTTATGATCTTGAATACATTGAAAAAGACTCTCAGCAGTGTTAGAATCTATCGCAAGAGTATAGTGCAAACTATATTAGCTGCAGGGTATAAGTTTTGTCCACTTGAAGCCATTTACTCCTGAGGGAAGGGAAGCTTGAGTTCCTGTATTTATTCTAACTCAAGAAAGTATGGAGCAGGAAATGGCAACTCACTCCAGTATTCTTGCCTGGGAAATCCCATGGGCAGAGGAGCCTGGCGGGCTGTAGTCCACGGGGTCACAAAGAGTCGGACATGACTGACTGACTAACACGTCCACTTTTCTTTCAACAAAGCATAAAGCACTGTAACTAATTATATTTATTTACCAGAAGCAAGAAAATACATGCAGCAAGACAATGTAGACCTACAGATTCTCCTCCTTTATTTGCTCTGAAATTCTTTTAAGTAACAAACTCCCCAGAGTCTGAAGGGAGATGATACCATGCTTTCCTAATTCTCGCTGTCAGCAACCTTGCATTGTAGGTATACAGATAGTCACTTCATTCAAGAGCTAGAGGACTAGAGACAAGGTTCATCTTTCTACTTGATTCTCATGTCAGTATTATTGCGTGACCTTGGGCATAGTTCCTTGTTTCCACAACAGGAACCAGGCACTGATTTGTACCATCTGCAAAGTAGTGTCAGGGAAATTTACATATATAATAAAATGTAATTTATCGTGATTGAGAATCTAACATTAGTANATGTCAGTATTATTGCGTGACCTTGGGCATAGTTCCTTGTTTCCACAACAGGAACCAGGCACTGATTTGTACCATCTGCAAAGTAGTGTCAGGGAAATTTACATATATAATAAAATGTAATTTATCGTGATTGAGAATCTAACATTAGTAAACTAACATTTACTAAGTGGGAGATAACTTCTGTAGTATTTTACGTCTAATCTCCTTCTACATACTGAGAGTAAAGTCTTATGTTTTTCCTAGAAAGATTATTAATACTTTACCATCTACGGAAGCTGAGTCCACAACAGGAGCTCAAGGGAAAATTTTCTCAGATGGAAATATTAAAAAAAAATTTTTTTTTAAACAGACAATGTAGACATGGCTCAGTTGCCTAAACAGTAAGTGATACAGCTGAATAGACCACAAACTACTTATGGATAAATCAAATCCTCTTCACACCAAAAATGCCTATATACTAAAAAATGAGTTATAAGACATATTAAAAGACATTATAAGGCATGTTAAAATAACATAAGACATTGTATATTAAATATAAAAGACATTTAAAAATATTAAAAATTATAAGACATCTTTTGTAATCTAGTATTGAGGACATGCATAATATCTAGTGGGAGTTGTAGTGAATGAATTTGTCCCCGGATGGCACAGGTCAGCACAAATATATATGCAGCCCCTTCAAAGCACTTCTAACTTACTAAAAAGAAAACAAAAACAAAAACAAAACCCAAACCACATAGAAAACACTTAAAATCATTAAAGTGCTCCTCATGTTATCTGTCAGCTTGAAATAAACTTTATTTCACAAAGATAAACTGCCTCTTTGGGTTATACCATCTTCACAAACTAATTCTGTTTATAAATGCTCTTTCTGTGCAAAGCTGGTAAAACTTTACTCATCAGTGCTTTAGTTCTACAAAGAGACAACAAAATACAGATATTTTTCTGCATGTATACACACACCACCATACATACTGATTTGTGTTCAAGGACAAATTTTAAAATATGCATGTCAACTGAGACTTCATTAATAAAATCTTACTGAATAGTTTAAAAGTTTTAAACTGTTTGCCAGATACAACAGAAACTAGGTAAACAACAGAAAAACTAAAAACAGAAACTTAGCTAACATAGTACTCAAAACAGAAAGGATCCTATAAAATTATTGTACAACTAAGGTAGCAAACAATCCAAGGAATTCATGCTCTATTTTCAAAACCAAAAACATCCCAAGCAGGAAAAAAAAAACAACCAGTTACAGAAATCTGGACTCTATTAGAAAGGAGCTCTCTATTCTGCTCCTACGTTTCATTTATAAGTTAATATAATCTGATGTAAGATGGAAGAAATGGAAAATATCCGCAAAAAAAAAAATGTGGTTAAAGAATGTAACAATTAAAACTTTTTATACTATTGTTGTTAATTCTAAAAATAATCTAACATATAGCAACAATAACCCTGTCAAGTGGGAGTATTTGCTAGGCTCAGCTGTTCCCAAGCCTTATGCACATTGTCATCAGATTCGAAGGTGTTGGCAGACAATGAATAAACAAGTGTTTATGAATTCCACTTAGGGAATATGTTAATGTTTCTTCATTGGATTACTTTATTTCACATGAAATTTTAAACTAGCTCCTGTTTCTTTCAAAAAAAAAAGGCAAACTTTGACCACTATAAAACTCTGGATTGATGAAATCTAAGTAGTAAGCTTTAACATTACTTTTTAAGTGATAATTCATGTTCTAAAAAAGGAATATCAGACTATCACTTTTCAGCTGGCCATGTACCTAGATATGTGTACACACAGAGAGTAACACACACAGACAATTAATTGATGGCACGTAACAAACAGAGGCTGCCTTAAAAGACCTGAAGCTATTGATGCAAATGTGGATATGTCTTCAGAGCTCATTATTTAGTGTTGGAGAAGACTCTTGAGAGTCCCTTGGACTGCAAGGAGATCCAACCAGTCCATTCTGAAGGANGGGAGGGTGTGGGGAGAGCTGTCCTACAACCAATTCCCTAAGGATACCCAGGGACTATTGTAAATAGAATCCTAGCTCTCAAGCTCTTAGCTTCCAGCTGGTTCAGTACGCATGCATTCTCTGTCATTCCACTGTCTGCTAAAGTCAGATACTTCTGGTTGTTGGGGTTCACAATGGGGTCAGTGAATCTGATCAGACAGCCAGCTTTTTACTTCACTGTAAAGTTAGTTCCTTAGTCAGATGCTGTTATGAACTAAATGTGTCTTCACAAGATGAAATCCTCCCCCTGGGCGTGATGTATTAGGATATGGTGTCTTTGAGAGGTAATTGGGATTAGTTGAGACCATGAAGGGCAGAGCCCTCATGAATGGGAATATTGCCCTCATAAGATTATGAGAGAGCCTGTTCCCATCTCTGCTCTGTGTGAGATGCTCTGCTCATCTCTGTGTGTGAGAATATAATGAGAAATGGGTAGTCTGCAGACTGAAAGGGGGCTCACGCTAGAACCCAGACACACTGGCATCCTGATCCCAGACTTCCCGCTTCCGGATAGTGAGAAATAGATTTCTGTGGTTAACAAGCCACCCAGCCTATGGTAATTTGTGATAACAGTCTGAACTAAGACAGATGCCATAATGTATAAGATACCATGGTAGTGAATAAGGTATTCAGTAAACCCATTTAAGACGAGGATGGCAAAAGCATAACCGGTAGGGGGAAAAAAAGAAATTCAGTGTAGACCCCTTCCCAATGAGGTTGATTACTGTACCTACCATGATAGAATTAACACATGATAATGATTCCTTCTATTAATAAAACGGTCATTCTGCAGTGGCAACGGTCAGATACTTGTCGAGGAGAAGCATGTGATGAGCTCGTGACTCCAATAAACAGGCTAGGGAAAGGTTGACTAGGAAAAGAGCTTCATCCACTTGATCAGTCATCTTGTTCACTAATTTATTAAGGCTTCTTTAGCAGTGGGGACATTTTGATAAATATTCATATAGGATGCAATTACTCTCACTTCCTAAGTCTATTTTGAAAGGTTCATCTATGTCTATATCCTCTCTCCCAGACTGCCTTGTCACTAGCCTAAGTCCCTACCCACCGGGCCCATTAACTGGTGTAGTCTTCTTTCTCAAGGGAACGAGAACCCAAGAGTAGAGCTCACAGCTTATGCCACTTCCAGGACCATTTTCAAGACCACCTCCAACGGCAGCTAGAACACCTTAGCAGTCCACTCCCAGCTGATACCATCTGTTACACCAAGTTCAAATGTCTTGCTTAGTCACCTAGTCACAGGAGTTTCCATAAAGCCATAGATGTGAATTGAGAGAGGAGCGGTAGTAAAATGGGAATAAACAGACAGGAATATCTCATTTTATCATGCTTCACTTTACCATGCTTTGCAGTAAAGATACTGTGCTTTTTACAAACTGAAGGCCAATGTGGCAAGTAGCTGGTATGTCAGCTCCCACAAAGTGGAGGGCTGATTCGATCTGAGAGGGACTGTAGGTTGGGTGAGATACGACACAGAGAGAGAAGTGAACGTGCTTTAACTTGGACTTGGGTAACTTGGAGAATGATGTATTACAGACCTGCAGTTAAGACTCAGAAAGTCAGCCCAGGAGCTGGTTTAGGAAGGAAGAGACTAGCTCTGTGACCTTAGACAAGTCACCCTGACCGGGCCCCAGTTTCCTCATATACATGTTAAGGGGGCTGGATTAGATATGTACTTTACAACCCTTTCACGTTACTGCACCCACTGAAAATTAGAGGGGCTTAATGAGTGTGATAAAATATTATAATAAAAATTTAAAATATAGCATTAACAAGTGAAAGTCACTCAGTTGTGTCCGACTCTTTTCCACCCCATTTACTATACAGTCCATGGAATTCTCTAGGCCAGAATACTGGAGTGGGGATCCTTTCCCTTCTCCAGGGGATCTTCCCAACCCAGGGATCAAACCCAAGTCTCCCGCATTGCAGGCAGATTCTTTACCAGCTGAGCCACAAGGAAAGCCCAAGAATACTGAAGAAGACAATAAATAGAGAATTTGTTAGCACTTTACAAAAAAATATTTTTGTTAAATGAGAAACTTGAATCCTGGTATCTAATTTTATGTGTATCTAATTTTATGGTATCTAATTTTCAGCTTTGTGTTTTAAATAGCTCATTCCTGGTTGAGACTCTTGAACAGTGATCTTGTTAAATGACAAGAAACTGCAGCAGTAGGTGATACAAAGAAATTTAAACCATCTTCTACAACCACTCATTTACAACAGTAAAAATTATATTGAAGTTATATTTAATGTTCTCCCTTTTCTTTTGTTGACAGATGTGCTTATAAAATTTCTTGTGGATTTCGATCCAATCAGACTTGTTCATAGCTAGTATTTCAAAACAATGATAAAGCCCCCACTTACAGAACACAGACACTTTTATGATAGCAACTTCACAGTTTGGACATCATTTATGGCACATCAGCCACAAATAGACAAAATTATCCAGCATAGAAGTGTGTAAAGATGGAGTTTCTGAGCTGTAAGCACCAGAACCCCCACCACACATGCTCACTTATTCACAACTTCCTACCTGCCAGATTGCTCCCTGGGCACCTGGGACACGAACTACTCCAGCATCTCTATCTAGGTAGTGATGTGCCCTGCATCCAGCTGTCAGTGATGGCCTCTTGCTCAGTCTCAGAAACACGCCCCCACCCCCTGCCGGCCCCATGTAACACCATCAGAGGATGAGGCTGTAGTGAACAGGAGTGACTGGTCCAGAGGCTCCAGGCACTGTAGGGACTGGGAGGATGAACATCCCCGTCCCCCACCATCCAGACCTCATTCACTGTGCCCCGGTGTGTGTCTCATAGCTCCCTGGTTCAGCAGGTCTGGATTACACCATCTCTATGGTTCCTTCCAATGCTAGCATCTATGATTATGATCCTGTGACGCTTCTTATTTAGGAGGCTGGATTTGGCTTACTGGTGGGAAAATGAGGTGGAAATATCTCAGAGACAGTTTGAAATGTGGACCCAAGCTCTTGCAAGGTTAAAACTGGAGGTATAATTTGGGAGCCAGCCTCATTGAGATGAAAACAGCTGCCCCAAGGATAAATTAAACTACTATGAAAGACAGGGCAGAGAGAAAAAAGAACACCTCATATAGACCTTGGAAAATCACCTGCATTTCAGAGATGGAAGAGAAGTCTATTCGATGACGTAGCAAATGTTCAGTCAATACTGGCTTTGGAGTAAGGCATAGCTAAACGGAAGCTAAGGGCTGATTGAGGACTGTGTCCCAGAGCTGCGAACCTCAAATCTAACTTTTCATTGACCGCCTTGTCCACTCTCCTCGGTTTCTTTTGTGGACTCATCTCCCTCCACTCCTGGCTCCAATGGCATTATCCTCAGGCTTCTGTCCTGCTTACACATTGCCTGGACACTCTCCCCGACTTCTGTGACTTCAGTCGCCACCCAAGAAGCTCATGTTTTCCAAGCCAGCATCTTGTCCAAACTTGTGCCCTGATCACCTATTTCTCAAGCAATCATTTGATTAGTTTACTTACTTCCCTAGTACCAGAGATAAAAATCCTCTGAATTTAAACACAAATATTCTGCTCACCCATCAGTCCTCATTTAGTTGGAGCCTGGCTCCAACTGAGAAAACAAATGTCACTTGGGCACCTAGATAAAACGCTTGCACCTTTGGAAGTATTCTGGGCATTGAGACGGGGTCACCAAAGAAATGGGATCACCAACAAGATGGGGTCACCAACTTATCCCAATTTGGCAAGGACTTTCCCAATTTTAACACTCAAGAGTCTTGCATCCCAGGAAATCTCTCAGGTCCAGGCAAATCTGGTGGTTGGTTCCCCCACCCCACCATGGAGGTATGCCTACTGTAAACAGAGAAGATCTGGAAAAAATGACTGGGTCCATAAGTATAGACATCTTATGAATACTGGAGTGGCTGGGGGAAGAAGATCTGGTCTAGCTACTCCCTAGGGCCCCTAGAACATTTGCAAAGCTCTGCAGGAGCAGGTGGGGGCAACGAGGCAGAGAAATTTGGGTACAAGTTAAACCCACAAGCTGGAGATGCCGGGGGACTTTTGGAATATAATTACATAGCCAAGATGACATCACATACACAATTTTGTCTCTTTTTTTTTTTTTTTGCCATGTAACATGTGGGATCTTAGTTCCCTGACCAAGGGATCAAACCTGTGCCCCCTGAATGGGAGGCACAGAGTTTTAACCACTGGGCCGCCAGGGAAGTCCCTGTCCAGGGCTTTTGTATCTGTAATTCTACAGTACATTCTCACAGTTTAATGGCTTCATAATATTCCAAGAGGATTCTGAATTTTCTTCAATTTTTTTCCTATTACAAATAACACTTCATGTATATCTTTGTGCTAAAAAGGTTTTCTGTATTAAAATGTTTTTTAATAGTAACTTAAAGTTATCATTGATGGAGCATATACATTTTGAGAAATTATCTCATTTAATCCTCTATATTAAAGCACCTCTGTGGAAAAGATTTTATTTTCTTTAGGTAGAAATTGGAGCCCAGAGGCTATGTCATTTGCCCACAGCCAGTGCATGATGAAGCCAGGACTCGAAGCCAGCACCACTCTACATCTTTTTAAATATGCTGATGATTAATTTTGATTAGTTCAGGGCCACACTGTTGCTTGCCTAGGTGTGCTGCACTGAGCCGCCCGAGCCTTGCACATGTAGCTCTTTATTTCTGGGTGTATACAGTGCCCAAGTCATTACATGTGTCTCTCTTTTGCATTTCTCCCACTGTGTTGATTTAATATTTACTTGTTTACACATTTGTTCCACCTGCAAGCGGGGGAAGCACACCCCTAGGGTAGAAATGCACTTATGTGTCTCCTCCCAATGTACCCAAGCAGAATGGAGTAGAGATGAGAGATTTGTTGTTGAATGTGCAGAAGGAGAATCAGTTGGTAATTTAAGAGTGAAGGATTATTACAGGATTGAAGGGACTGGAACATCTTGATGGGTGAGGACCGGTGGTCTTGTATGTGCTCAGAGAAGGTGACGTCTCAGGGGCTGGGAGAGAGGAAGGATTTGATCCAGGCAGACTAGCTAACTGGACTGCGGGAACAAGGAAAGCAAGTCTAGGGATGTGAGAAGGTCCATGGATACCTTAACTTACTCAGTATTTACAGAGCACCTACTGTATGCCTGAAGTATATGCAGTACTACTTTGGGTGGGGTGGGAAAGGCTTCTGTGGGGAGGCAACATTTTAGTTCTAATCTGAACATGAAAGAAGCCATCTGCTGAAGATCCGAAGAACATTCTGGACATAATGGACCCAGCATGTTGGGGAAACAGTAAGAAGACTAAATGTGTAGGGGCAACTCTGTAATCTGGGGCAGGTTTCTTAACCTCTATTTGTCATAGGTAAAATGGGATGATAACCCCACTGTACCCATCTCAGTGTGGTTATGAGTATTGAATAAAAGAATGCACATGAGGAGCCCAGTACGGTGCCTACAACTCAGCAAACAATGAAGTTTAGGGATAACAGTAATCGTTATGATCCTACAATTATTTATTATTCTATTAATAGAACACTGAGAAGTGCATGCAAATTCACATGGAATCGTCCAGTGTTAATACTCAGGAGTTGGTCGGGCCTAGATTCAGTCCTCGGGCCATGACATAACAGTGTAATTTGCATTTTCTTTTACTTCTCTAAGCTGTAGTTTTCTCAGCTGTGAAACAAAAATAAAAATAGTACTTATTGCATAGGATTGTTTAAGGAATAAATGAAAAAAATACACACAAAGCATTTAATACAGGGCTTGGTCACATGAGTTCCCAGAAAGTCTGTTTTTGATTATTATCATTGAAGTACACAGAGGTTGACTCTCTACCATCCCATCGTCTCCCAAGGAAGAACTCTGTAGTACATCAGCCCTGAGCCCTTCTCTGACTTACCCATAAACTCTGTTAGCTAAGTGAATAATCTCCTGTTTGTAGTAACAATGACTTAGATAGGTTTTATTCTTTACAGTCAATGCATTTATTTTGTTAAATAGTCATTTTATTAGTTATACAAAAAAAGAATTAATATGTTCTGATCAAATCAGCAATCCTAAAGAAATTAACCCTGAATACTCATTGGAAGGACTGTTGCTGAAGCTGAAGCTCTAGTACTTTGACCACCTGACGCAAAGAGCTGACTCGTTAGAAAAGACCCTGATGCTGGGAAAAGATTGAAGGCAAAAAGAGAAANAGTAACAATGACTTAGATAGGTTTTATTCTTTACAGTCAATGCATTTATTTTGTTAAATAGTCATTTTATTAGTTATACAAAAAAAGAATTAATATGTTCTGATCAAATCAGCAATCCTAAAGAAATTAACCCTGAATACTCATTGGAAGGACTGTTGCTGAAGCTGAAGCTCTAGTACTTTGACCACCTGACGCAAAGAGCTGACTCGTTAGAAAAGACCCTGATGCTGGGAAAAGATTGAAGGCAAAAAGAGAAAGGGGTGGCAGAGGATGAGATGGTTAGATAGCATCACCAACTCAATGGACATGAATCTGAGCAAACACTGGGAGATAGTAGAGGACAGAGGAGCCCAGCGGGCTACAGTCCACGGGGCTGCAGAGTCAGGCACGACTCAGCAACTGAACAGCCACAACACAACCTGATTTAAACAAAACATGATGAAATTCAAATCTCAATCACAATGAGATCCACTAGGATGGCTGAGATTTTTATTATTTTTAAAAGGAAAACAACAAGTATTGGTGGATGTGGGAAAATTAGAGCCCTTATATATTGTTGGTGAGAGTGTAAAATGGTGCAGCCCTGTGAAAAGACACTGGCAGCTCCTCAGAAGGTTGAACGTGAGTTGCCATATGACCTGGCAATTTGACTCCTAGGTATATAGCCAAGAGAACTGAAAACATGTTCATGCAAAAACTTGTACATAGATGTTTGTAGTCAAACATAATTGTCCAAAAATAAAAATAACCCAATGTCCATCAGCTGATGGATATATCCATACAATGGAACATTAGTCAGTCTTTTAAAGGAAGGAAATGCTGACAAATGCTGCAACATGGATGAACTCTGAAGATGTGCCAAGTGAAATAAGCCAGGCACAAAAGGATAACTGCTATTCAGTTCCCTAGAACAGTCGGATTCGTAGAGACAGAAAGTGGGGTGGCGGTTGTCAGGGGCTATAGGAGGAGGAAAATGAAGAGTTAGTGTCTCGTGGGGACAGAGCTCCAGTTTGTAATGATAATAAAGCTCTAGAGAGAGACAGGGATGATGATTGCACAACTGTGTGAATGTGCTTAATGCCAATGAACTCTTCACTTGAAAGATGGTTAAAATGGTAGTGACTTCCCTGGTAGTCCAGTGGCTAAGACTCTACGCTCCCAATGCAGGGGGCCCAGGTTCAATCCCTGGCTGGAGATTAAGATCCCACATGCTGCATAACTTGGCCAAAAAAAATTTTTTTTTAATTTTTTTAAAAATGATTTATCTTTGGCTCTGCTGGGTCTTAGTTGCTGCGAGGGCTTTTCTGGAGTCTTTTTTTTGCAAGCAGGGGCTACTCTCTAGTTGCGGTGGATGGGCTTCTCACTGAGGTGGCTCCTCTTGTGGAGCACGGGCCCTAGGGTGCATGGGCTTCGGAAGCTGCGGCTCCCCGGCTCTAGAGCACAGGCTCGATAGTTGTGGCTCGTGGGCTTAGATGCTCTGAGGCATGTGGGATCTGCCTGAATCAGGGATCAAACCTGTGTCTCGTGCACTGGCATGCAGATTCCTTACCACTGAGACACCAGGGAAGCCTCTGTAAATTTTTTTAAAATAAATAATTGGTACATGGAATGGGAAAAAGTATATATATATAGAAAATGCTTTGTCTTCTTTAATTACCTCTCCTTACCCTTTCAGCAACAAAGTTACTCTCAGTGGATACTATTATTATTAATTAGTAAGGTTTCTAGTCCCCTTTCTAACATTTACATATGTACAGTTCCAGAGAAAATATGCAAGGTTAATTTTTATACTCTTTAAATTTTTTCTTATAGTGTATCTGTAGTTCCACAACTTCCTTTTTTCCCTCCCCTCTATGGACTTTCTTTCTGCCTCATTTGTACTCTGCTTAAATTGACCTAGTTTCCTCTTTAATCAAACCTTCAGGAACCAATTCATTACCATTAAAAATGATCTAACAAGCTTTATTTTGATAATTGCTAAAAATTCTTTTGTATTTTTGGATAACGCAATCAAAAAAATGTTACTTGACCAGTAAAAAAGACAACGCTTCTGAATAAAATTTGAAAAACATATGGCAGCAGGCTTACCTGATGATAAAGATGATTGCAGCTGAAAGCTGCATCTGCCAGACAATGGTTTTAGATTTTCTGTGCTCCCTGAAAGCTGTGAAAAATGTATCACCCGGCATCTTGATAAAGAAATCAATTACCTACCTCATTCTGAAGGAAGAGAAAGAGGATTAAAAAACAACAACAACCCAAAACGGTAAGAATAAAACAAACTGGGAAGAGACATATGTTTCAAGGTAGCATTGCATTTCCTGAAAATAGCTTTTATGCATTCAGATATTCAGGGTGATTTTTATTCCTTTATTCCTGAGTCCTCGGAAGTCAATGGGAACATTTATCCTCGAAGCAGCTAGCTGCCAACCTTCAACCACACCCAATGTCGTTTTTCTTAGCTTGTCAGGATAGTTACCCAGAGTTGCCTCTGCTCCTCCCCACCACAGGCATCCCATTCAAGAATTCACGGCCCCTGCTGGCCTGGCAGTAGAATTTAGTTTGCAGGAGAAAGCTACACATGATCTTTTTTTTTTTTCCTGAGCTGGCTTCTATCATAGGAGTTATTCCTTTTGCCCCTCACTGCTTCCTGAACAGCCCTGGTAAATAGGAAGTGAAAAAAAGGCACAGGGTTTTCAAAGCTCCATTTAGTCTTCTTAACAGGTCATTTTCACCGAGCAACACANTTTCCTGAACTGGCTTCTATCATAGGAGTTATTCCTTTTGCCCCTCACTGCTTCCTGAACAGCCCTGGTAAATAGGAAGTGAAAAAAAGGCACAGGGTTTTCAAAGCTCCATTTAGTCTTCTTAACAGGTCATTTTCACCGAGCAACACAGAGATGGAAAATTTTTATTTCCTGATCAATTACAAGTTACCCTCAGTAATTTCAGCCATTTCATTATCTCCTCGTCCTCACAAATGCTGCCTTCCCGGTCAGGAGACTATAAAGCCAACGTCTTAGGAGATTCAGAATTTTATTAAACATTTATTTGCTTTACTCAGAAGTGAATGTATGTTAGCTTGATCGTAAAACAAATGACCTTTTTTGGGGGGCGGAAGGAAATGTGGTAAATGAAACATGAGACTCATTTGCCAGCTGATACTGAGGGCATGAAATAAATAAGAGGCTGGTGCTTGGGAAGCCTCACACCTTGGCTAGGAGAGTGCATCCATGGATTGAGAACTGAGGCTGGAAGGAGAGGATCTGCTTTGCCCTGCTCTGGGAACACACACACACACACACGCGCGCGCGCGCACAGGCACACACACACACATACACACGCACAGGCACACACACGCACAGGCACACACACACATACACACGCACAGGCACACACACTAACTGGATTGACCTCAAGGGTAGCCATGGCCAGACTGCACCTAATTTCAGAGGCTCTGCCCTCAGCCAGGGCTACTGTAGTTTTAAAGCTGCCACCATCCAGGACAGAACCTTGCTTTGCTGATTCTCTACCTTCTACTGTGTTTAGAAAACTAGACCCAGGTCACAGAGGCAGGGAATAAAAGCTAGTCTTACAGAGATACTTCAACCCATTTGTATAGACTGAGTCCCCTGACTAGGACTGTGGCCCCAAAATGAATGAACAGAACCTGGAATCTAGCAAGGGGTCTCAGACCACCTGTATTTCTGTCTTCTACCTGATCCCTCCACTAGGGGACTGGTAATAGTAGTAGTGTTCACCGCTTGGTTGTGTCTGACTCTTTGCAACCCTATGGACTATAGTCTGCCAGGTTCCTCTGACCATGGAATTCTCCAGCCAAGAATACTGGAGTGGGTAGCCATGCCCTTCTCCAGGGGGTCTTCCTGACCCTGGGATTAAACCTGGGTCTCCTGCATTGCAGGCACACTCTCTACAGTCTGAGCCACCAGGGGACTGGGGCTCAACATAACTGAGGAGGGGGCCAGCCAGGCTTCTGGGCACGGGATGACAAAAGCGCCACTGGCTACTCAACCTAGTCCCACTTGCAACGCTTTCCTTAGTAGAGGTCAGATGTGTCTTTGCCCTGGAAACACTCAAAGTGCATTTTGACCAGAAGAATGTTTAAGATGTGTCACGGAAGGATTTGTGGGAAAGCTACATTCAAAAGTTTATGAAGAAACTGGAGTGTAGTACTTAAAATCTATGTCATTCTGGATTTGAGGGGATGGGAGTTAGAAACAGATTTCAAGCTAAGTCTTGAGCAGTTTGAAGACACGGCAGTGGATTTAGGCTTGGGCAACGCCCTTGCTCTCTTCAGGAGGTGATGAAAAGGTCCAGCCTAGGTTTCTGGGCATCCTCTTCCACTGGGTGGCATCCTCATTCTTTTTTTTTTTTTTTTAGGCTGCACTGAGTAGCATGTGAAATCTTACTTCTCCAACCAGGGATCGAACCCATACGCCCTACAGTGGAAGCTCAAAGTCCTAACCACTGGACCCACCAGGGAAGGGAATTTCTGACATCCTCATCCTTTGGCCAGACCTGCAGAAGCCTTGGTCCAGCAGTTCCAGACCAACAGCACGGGCGCCACCTCCAGGCCAATCTCCAGAACCGAGGTGTTGTGACCCGGACCAATATTCTGGGTCACGTTCATTCTGGGAAGTGTATCCTGGGCAAAGGATCCCGGCTTCTGGGTTGGGAACATCTTTCCCCATACAATTCTAGAATCTAGGGCTTCTTGGGACTCAAGAATCCAAATGGTTCATCCATACTTTGCCACCTTGTTTGACCTCTAAAACGAGAGGAGTTTCCTCAGGTACCAGCCTCGCTGTGTATTTGGTTTCAGGGATTAACAACTTTTTGTTCCCAAAATTAGCCTGGCCTGACATCCTCAAAGCCAACTGTTCTGGCCTGTCTCAAGGACTCCCCAGCCTAAGTGACTTCCTCCTTTGTGACCCCATGTCAAGAAACCCATGATGGCTAACATCAGTGACCTCGTGGGGAAGATGGAACTGCTAAGCAACCATGTGGCCTTCAAGGAGGGGTGTCCTTCACCTGACAGCCAGGCATGCCTGAGACACACTTGGCTCTTCTCACGCTTCATCACAGTCTTCAAAGCCTGGGATTCTCACATTGGCTAGCTGAGCAAAACTGTTTAGCAGATATCCTGTCACAAAAGCTGGGGAAGGCAGAGATAGTCCCATGCCCACAGCCCCACGGCCTGAGAACTTTGCAGCCATTCCAGGTTTGCTGCTGGTGGTCTAAACAATTTGCAAGACCACCATACAGCTGGCTGAGATCCTAGTCTCCCCAAAAGTAAGGCAAGAAATGCACAGGATCCTCTTCCACTTGAACCGCCATCAGTGCCCAGGCAGCTGGAACCTGCTGGGATCAGATGAGACACTACTCAGCATGCTGCTGATGGTCATTCAAAATCCTGCATATGGTCCAAAAGAGCTTTTTATGAAGTTTCCCTAGTGGCTCAGAGATAGCATCCACCTGCAGTGCAGGAGACACGGGTTTGATCCCTGATCCGGGAGGATCCCACATGCCTCGGACCAACTGACCCCATCTGCCACAACTGCTGAGCCTGTGCTCTAGAGCCCGGGAGCTGCAACAAGGGAAACCACTGCAATGAGAAGCCCAAGCACTGCACCCAGAGAAGAGCCCCCTCTCACTGCAGCCAGAGAGGAGCCCCCACTCACTGCACCCAGAGAAGAGCCCCCGCTCACTGCAGAGAAGAGCCCCCGCTCACTGCAACTAAAGAGCCTCACTCACTGCAGCCAGAGAAGAGCCCCCGCTCACTGCAACTAGAAAAAAGCCCGCATGCACAGCAACAAAGACCCAGCACAGCCTAAATAAATAAAATTATTTATTTTTTTAAAAAGGAGTTGGTTTAAAAGAAAAAAAAAAGAAGGCGGCCCTGCGGTCTGGAAACTGTCCCTGAAACCCTGAACTCTTGTCACAGGTACTGTGGCTGGGGATAGACAGCAACGGTCCTGAGGGCTAATATACCCTCTGCAGGCCGTTTAATGCCCATGGGCATCACATCGTCCTGGTGGACGAAGAGGATACCCTGACTATGTGGGTGACTTTGCCCTCTACACTGGACCTTTCTTCTGGGTTTATGCTGGAATACATCAGTCAAGCTCTAGAGAACTTTCCCTGCTCCCTGCCCACAGGGAAACACGACTGTACCACCCACCTTCACTGTAAAATTTGCGGACAGTTCAGCACATTCTTAGATCCAGAATACACAGGCACACACCTACCGCGGCTTCCATTTCTTGAATCTTCTAAATAACCAATCATCTCACCAGCAAATGCTTAGGAGCCCAAGGACTTGCACCCTAGGGATGTACGTCAGAGTCACTGGAAGAGCTTTAGAAAAAAACAGAATTCCTGCCACAAATAGACATGTATGTGGTTATTTGATTTTCAACAAAAACACCAAAACAATCCCGTGGGGAAAGGAATATGCTTCCAACAGATGTTACTGGAAAATTGGACATCCATTCCAGGTGAGAAAACAAGCAAAACTCCACCCCTTATCTCGTGAGGATATAGTCGCTCAGTTGTGTCTGACTATCCTGCAACACTATGGACTGTAGCCCATCAAGCTCCTCTGTCCATGGGATTTCCCAGGCAAGGATATTGGGGTGGGTTGCCATTTCTTATTCCCAGGGATCTTCCCAACCCAGGGATTGAACCCACGTCTCTTGAGTCTCCTGCATTGGCAGGCAATTCTTTATCACTGAGCCACCTGGGAAGCAACTCCCCCGCTCCCCCGCCACTTACCTCACTCCATACACAAAAATTACTCAAGAAGAACCCTAAACTTAAATACGAAAGCTAAAACTATAAAGCTTCTAGAAGAAAACAGGAAAACATTTTCATCACTTGAGTATAGACAAAAGTTTCTTAGGACACAGAAAGCAATAACCATAAAAGAGAGACAAATTAGACTGATCCAAATTTAAAACTTTTGCTCATCAAAATACATCATTAAGAAAATGAATAGATGAGCCACAGACGGAGTGAAAATTATTCTCAAAATACATATCTCACGGAGGAGGTATCTTGGACATTCAAAGAACTTTTAAATCGGGCTTCCCTGGTGGCTCACTAGTGAGAAAAAAAATCTGTCTGCCAATTCAGAAGACGTGGGTTTGGCATGCCCTGGAGCAATTAAGCTGGTGTGGCACAACTATTGAGCCCGTGTTCTAGAGCCCGGGATCTGCAACCACTCAGTCAACATGCTGCAGCTACTGAGGCCTGAAAGCCCCAGAGCCTGTGCTACACAAGAGAAGCCACCACGATGAGAGGCCTTGGCACTGTAACTGGAGAGTAGCCCCCAACTTGTCAGAGCTAGAGAAAAGCCCATGCAGTGATGAAGACCCGGCACAGCCAAAAATAAATAAATAAATAAACATTTTAAATTCAATTTTTAAAATAGGCAAAGGATTTTAAAAGACATTCCACAGGGGAAAACATATGAATGGCCAAAACGTACATGAAAAAGTACTCTCCAACATTTAGTCATCTGGGAAATACATGTTAAAATCACAATGAGATACATCTATACTCCCACCAAAATGGCTAAAATTCAAGACTGAAAACACCAAATGTTGAAGAAGTTAGTAGAGTAATCAGAGCTCTCATACATTTTTTTTTTTCCTCCAGTATATTTTTGGTGAGAGTTTAAAACAGCACAACGATGTTGGGAAAATGTGTGACAGATTCTCATAAAATTAAACACATACCTGACCTCAAACCCAGCGAATTTATTCCTATGTATTTACCCAAGAGAAGTGAAAACACGTGACCACACACAGACACAGTTGTACAAAAACATTTATGGAAGCTTTCATTGCAATAGCCAAAAACGGACTCACTTTAAAAAACTGGTGGATTTTCTTGTTTAGTAATCCAAACAATTGATTACTATTTACAGTAAAAAGGGACAACTGCTGATCCATGTAACAATATAAACAAATCCCCAAAATGTTAAGTTAAGCAAAGGAAGCCAGATACAAAAACTCGCCATTTCACTCCAATTTTGTTAAGTTCTAGGGCAGATAAATCTATGGTAAGAAAAAATAATTACAATAGATTTTTACCTCTGGGGAGATGAGGAAGGGACTGAATGGAAAAGGGACTGAGTGGTGATATTCTGCATTTCCAGAGCGGTTTGGGTTATATGGGTATGTGCTTTGTTAAGCTCATCAAAGGGTATATTTAATATCCATGCATTCCACTGTATATGTTTGAGCTAAAATTTAAAATGTAAAACTCACAAACACACGACATATATGATGAAATATATGGATGTTTGTAACACTTGACATGAATAAAAAATAAGATGGGTTGATGGATGAATAGACAGGTGGGGAGATGGATAGATATGTGACCAGACAGATATAGAATCTTAGGTAAATTGGTAATTATTGCACTTTTTTTTTTTTTCAGTTTGGGAGGGGTGGTAGGAACGATAAGCTGAATATGGTGATTTTTGTTTCTTAAGTGGTAAATGTACATGGGGGCTTCCCTGGTGGCTCAGCCGGTAAGGAATCCGCCTGCAATGCAGGAGACCGGGGTTTGATCCCTGGGTTGGGAAGATCCCCTGGAGAAGGGAACGGCTACCCACTCCAGTATGTGTGTGCCTGTTTGTGAGACTTTTGTCGTATTTTTGTTCTCACAATGTTCCGTAATTATAAATTAACAGACACATAAATTAGAGTTACCAGGTGGTTCTGACACTCACTCCTGGCTGGAAACTGCTGGGCTCTGAGCACACAGAGATCTTTGTGTGCAAAGTGCTGAGGAGCCACACAGCACTCACGTGGGGGGAAGAGATGAATTTCCTACTGCTACTGCAACAGGAACACCACAGATTCGATGACTTAAAACAAATTTATTGGGAATTCCTTGGTGGTCCAGTGGTTAGGATGCCTCTTTTCACTGCTGGGACCTGAGTTCGATCCCTGTTTGGGGACCTAAGATCCTGAAAGCTATGCAGCCAAAAAGAAAGCAACCCCAAAATTCTGCAATAAACACTCTTGTTTAAATCGCTTTAGTTTCCTCTTGGATTTCTAGGGACAAATTCCCAAATGTGAGATAACTGGGTTGAGGTGTTCATCTATTCCTGTTTTTGTCTGACATTCATCCTTTTCCACTGAGAACANAGTCACTGAGTCGTGTCCAACTCTCAGCGACCCCATGGACTGCAGCCTACCAGGCTCCTTCATCCATGGGAATTTCCAGGCAAGAGTATGGGAGTGGGGTGCCATTGCCTTCTCCGACTAATAATGCATAGCCCAAGGGATAAAAAGTTTTACTAAAAGTGTTTGAAACATTTTTTCTAGATTGCTCTCTAAAATAACCTAGACGTCTTGTAGGTCATTTCTATGTTTCCAATTAAAAAAAAAAAAAGATTGCTTTTGGCTGCACCTCACAACTTGCCGGATCTCAGTTCCCCAACCAGAGGTTTGAACCCAGGCTGTGGCACTAAAAGCACCAAGTCCTAACCACCAGATCACCAGGGAACTCCTTGTTGTCCCAGCTTTTGTTTTTCATAACTTATATGTACTTCTTTCTTCTCAATTCCTATGTATTTTACTTTTCCTTCTTAGAAAATTATGGCAAGCGTTTCTACTATAGCAAGCACTAAATTAAGTTACATTAATTAAACTGTACTATGTTAGGACATTTTGGTTTTACACTTTAAGAAATTTCAACATGTTTGAAAATTCAAAGCTTGCAGATAAAAGTGAAGTGCAAAGTAAAATCTTTCCTCCTTACCACCTCCCCCTCTTCCAAAAGGCAAACAGCTTTTTGGGCTTTTATCCAGAAAAAAACAATAATTGCATATGCAAGAATGTGATTAACGTATGTGTGTGTATGTGTGTGTGTTTGCAAGCTCTTGATTATATATCTTTTTAGAGCGGTTTTTAGGTATGATGATTCTAAGTGAAGATTCCAGGTGTGAGAGGCACTCCTTAAGCCCTTAAGCCATGAACAGATGGGAGAGACTGCATTCACCCCTCCAGAAGAGAGGCAGGGTGCGGGGGGTGGGGCCTGGGGGTCTCTCCCAGGAGGAGCCCTGCTTGACAGTCAAGCAGAAGGACATTTTAATGGATTGGCACCACTGATTCACGGTTATTTTGCAAGAATTCTGCTCTTTCTTTGCAGCTCATTATCCCTGAGTTAGGAAGATTCCCTAGAGGAGAGCATGCGCACCCTACACCAGTATTCTTGCTTGAGAAATCCCATGGATGGAGGAGCCTGGTGGGGTACTGTTGAGGCGGTTACAGAGAGTCGGACATGACGGAAGCGACCAGCTGTGCACAGCATGCTGGCTTTAGGTCCTCCTTGCTGCTGCTGCTACGTCGCTTCCGTAGTGTCTGACTCCGTGCGACCCCACAGACGGCAGCCCATCAGGCTCCCCCGTCCCTGGGATTCTCCAGGTAAACACTGGAGTGGGTTGCCATTTCCTTCTCCAAAGCATGAAAGTGAAAAGTGAAAGTGAAGTCGCTCAGTCCTGNGTGTCTGACTCCGTGCGACCCCACAGACGGCAGCCCATCAGGCTCCCCCGTCCCTGGGATTCTCCAGGTAAACACTGGAGTGGGTTGCCATTTCCTTCTCCAAAGCATGAAAGTGAAAAGTGAAAGTGAAGTCGCTCAGTCCTGTCCGTCCCTCAGCGACCCCATGGACTGCAGCCCACCAGGCTCCTCCATCCATGGGAGTTTCCAGGCAAGGGTACTGAGTGGGGTGCCATCGCCTTTCCCCTTAGCATTTGCCATTTTTTCATAAACTGCTTTCTCGACGGTTGCAGAGCCCCTCTTATCACTGTTATTTCTTCTCTGATTAAAAATACTTGTTGGCAGGACTTCCCTGGTGGTCCTGTGGTTGGGACTCCATGCTCCCCACGCAGGGGAGCCCGGTTTACCCCCTTGTCGGAGAACTAGATCCTTCATTCCACAACTAAGACCCAGCACAGCCAAATCAATATAGAAACTTAAAAAACAAGACAAAACAAAAAACCTTATTGGCTAAGGGACTTGCTGGTTCAGTGGAGTTCTCATTACAGGGGACTTTGATTCGATTCCTGGTGGGGGAACTAGATCCCACACGCCACAATTAAGAGTTCTCAGGCTGCAACTACAGATCCCACCTGCCGCAACGAAGACCCAGCCAAATAAATAAATATTTAAAGAAAAACTCATTGGCTAACACTTGTTCACAAGTTTTGCTTTTTCTGTGATATTTTCATTTGGAGTTCCTTTCCAGCTTTCCTTCTCCTTTGTGGTGGGAGCCCCTGGGGGCTTGGAATGCAGGCATGCCAGGGCGTGCAGATCTGCCTGGAGTCTCATTGCCTGAAGAACGAGTTATCTCCCGGGAAAGAATGACTCCAGGGGGACGACAGCTTCAGGCAGACAAACCTGGCACCTGAATGAGCTTCAGGTGGTAGGGTGTGGAGGTGATGCTTGTCACGCTTACCCCGTGTAGTCCCTGACCAAGCCACCTGGAACCCAGGGTCCCTGGCTTGAGCTGTCTCAGATTTTAGGCTCCATATGAAGAAATCTGGCAGAGCTTTTTCCAGTATAAAGTGTATAAGACATAGGACCGGGTGCAATCATGTTCCCTTTCATCATGTCCATGTGACAAAGCATGTTGGTGAAGTACGGAGAGTGGCCTTGCCACCCACGTCTATATGCACTTACCATGGAAGACAGCACGCTTCAGCCTACTGAATTTGTCAGAGAACACGATGTAGCTTTGGCCTCCTGCTCACTGATGGTGGTGGTATTCATTGTCGTTGTCTGGTTGCTCAGTTGTGTCTGACTTTGCCATCCCATGGACTGCAGCCCTGCCAGTCTCCTCTGGCCATGGGATTTCCCAGGCAGAAATACTGGAGTGGGTTGCCATTTCCTTCTGCAGAGGATCTTCCTGATCCAGGGATTGAACCTGAGTCTCCTGCACTGCAGGCAGATTCTTGACCGCTGAGCCACTGGGAAGTCCTGGTGGTATTCTTGCATGATGGTTATTTCCACCTATCAACCAGGCTAAGCTGTAGTACCCAGTTATTTAGTCAAACACTCATCTAGGTGCTCCTGCGAAGGTATTTTGTAGATGTGATTATTGAGTTTAAGTAATTGAGATTATCCTTGATAATCTGGGTGGGCTGCATTTAATCAGTTGAAAGGCCCTTAAGGACAGAAACTTGTCTGTGGATCTTAACAGCAGCTCCTGCTCCTTAGCAGAGCTAAGCTGATTCCTGGCAGTAGATTTCTTTATACACCTTTCCTACTGGTTCTGCCTCTCTGGTAGAAACCGATAGGTATACCACGGGAGTGGTGATGCCAAGGGGAGGCTGTGGTTGGGGCATTTTGTGGAGATGGCAGGGCCTGTGTGACACTGTCTTGACTGTGGGTATCAGACCATATAGCAAGAGGAGAGGCCACACCGTTTTCACTGGCGGTGGGCGTCACTGAAAACAGGGTGGAGGAAAGAGCAGACCCCTTGAGGAAGAAGATAGCATTGCTGGTGAGCATGAGCGTGCATGCGGTCTGGGGACGCTCGGAAAGACCCCCGTGAGAGGGAAGCGGCTGGAGGCCCTTCCTCCTCAGCAGCCGTAAACGCGGAACCCAAATGGATGTTCATCTTCTTGTGACCCCATTTGTAGCTTGAGGGTGGGTGGTGCCAAGAAACACAGTGCTTGAGAGTGCAGGAAGCAGGTGGCACGCTCAAATTAGCACCGTGCAAGGTCTGACAAACTGACTGTCTCCTCGAGGCTGGGCGGGATGTAGGGATACCATGAGGAGCAGCCCAGTACTCCCGGGCTGGAAAGAGTCCAGCTGTTACTTCCTCTGGGCTGATGGGGCGAGATGAAAGATGCCCGGAAGCTGGAAGCGGAATTGTGTACAGAAAGTTGTCCTGTGAGGAACCTTCCCTGGAGGGACAGCCAGAGCAAGGCATGCTCTTAGGGAGGGAGCCGAGGAAACAAATGACTCTGATCTTCCTATTTCTGGGTCTTCACTGGCTGTCCAGTGGTTAAGACTCTGAGCTTCCACTGCCGGGGGCAAAGGTCAATCCCTGGTAGGGACTGACAAAATCTCACATACCTTGTATTGTGGCTAAAAAAAGAAGAAAAACAACAAAAAAGACGATCTTAATCTTTTTCCTTCCCTGGTCTCTTGTCCGGGGCTCTCCCGACCAGTAGCCAGGGTCCTAGGAGTCCATCTGTTTGGTCCCTGTAGGTCAGCCTCGAGGCAGAGAGCAGGATGGAGAATGATGAAGAATGATCTGGAAGGGCAGAGAAATGCTGTTTGGCCCATACAAATTACCCTGGAATACTGAACCTGAGGGATGTTTCCTACCTTGGGAAAGGTTGTGTTTTTTTTTTTTTAAGCATTATGTTACATTTATAGTTTCTCTTTGTTCTGGTGATTCTCAAGCAGGAATGGCAGGGCTCCCTTGGAGGGTAATGGAAAGGTGCGTGGGCAGTTTCTTTTCTCTCTGCTTGTCTCAATGACTTGGGGGCACAGTTGGCATTTTCTGGGTGGAGGCCAGGAACACTAGTGCTTTGCCGTGCTAAGGAGGGGTCCTGAAGAATGAAGAACTTGTTGAAAGCCCTGGAGAGTAGGTTGGGCTAAACCAGGGGAAGGAACCAGGGAAAGCACAGTGGCTTGAACTTGAGCATCCAGAAGAAAGCTGGTTATGCCTAAGGGTAAGATCTTGGGTGACTTACAGTTACATGGGCAGCTGGAGGTGCCGCCATGTAGGAAAGAGACAGGTCGGAGGTCAGGAGCTCGGGCTGATACACACTGCCCAACGGAGAGATCAATGGGTTCAACAAGCAAGACATTGGGAGCCTAGTCAAGCTAGTAGATGCATCGGGAACATCTGTGGGCAGGGTGGGCCTGTGGGTTTATACCATAATGCGAAGGTCAAATCCAGAGTGAGGAGGTCACTCTAGGTCCATGTGGTGCCAGCATGGATGGATGCTGTCCTGGGCTCAGATGGGGACGGGCTTCCCTGGTGCCTCAGATGGTAAAGAATCTGCCCTCAATGTGGGAGACCTAGGTTTGATCCCTGGATAGGGGAGATCTCCTGGAGAAGGAAATGGCAGCCCACTCCAGTATTCTTGCCTGGAGAATTCCATGGACAAGAGGAGTTTGGCGGGCTATAGTCCAGGGGGTCGCGAAGAGTCAGACACGATTGAGCGACTCACACACACACAGATGGGGACACCGGCTGTTTGTCTTCTCTGCCGTCCCTGGGGGGTTGTCTCCTTGTCAGGTGGATTCAGGTAAGATGAGCTTTAGAATCTGACAAGACGGGAGGTGACAAGGAGGGTCAGGGGCTGGAGAAACCACTGTAGTTAAAAGATCCGCCCCCTTTGTTTCTGTGTCCTTGAGCTGGGGACAGAGCGGTGGCTCTAGAAACGGAGGCAGCGTGAAATGTGCAGGTGGAGGCAGCAGGGGGCGCTACCGGGCCTTCTAGAGGGGGGAAATTGGCGAAGTCAAAGGGTTAGCTTTACATAAAGCTTCCCTGGTGGCTCCGAGGTTAAAGCATCTGCCTGGAATGCAGAAGACCGGGTTCGATCCCTGGGTCGGGAAGATCCCCTGGAAAAGGAAATGTCAACCCACTCCAGTACTCTTGCCTGGAGGATCCCCTGGAAAAGGAAATGTCAACCCACTCCAGTACTCTTGCCTGGAGGATCCCATGGAGGGAGGAACCTCGTAGGAACCTGGTAGGCTACAGTCCATGGGGTTGAAAAGAGTCGGACACGACTGAGCGACTTCATACACACACACTGAATATGCTTTTCACTTTCATGGTTTTATATAAAGTATACTGAATATACGGAGAAGGCGATGACACCCCACTCCAGTACTCTTGCCTGGAAAATCCCATGGACAGAGGAGCCTGGTGGGCTGCGGTCCATGGGGTCGCAAAGAGTCGGACACGACTGAGCAACTTCCCTTTCACTTTTCACTTTCATGGTTTTATATAAAGTATATATAAAGAATATACGGAGAAGGCGATGGCACCCCACTCTAGTGTTCCTGCCTGGAGAATCCCAGGGATGGGGGAGCCTGGTGGGCTGCCGTCTATGGGGTCACACAGAGTTGGACACAACTGAAGTGACTTAGCAGCAGCAGCAGCATACTGAATGTAAGATGCGTCTCAACTTCAGAGATAATATAAGAAAAAAAGAGTGTCTTAGAATTGACAAAATACATGGTCCTTTTACCTGGTTCACAGGGGAAGCCTGGAGTGCTACAATCCATGACGTCACAAAGAGTGGGACATGACTGAGTGACTGAACTGAAATGGATATCTCCATTTTATCAATGGAAAACCTGAGGCTCAGAGAGAGTGGGTAACTCCCCAAGTACAGGGCTTTAGTCCAACAGAAATGTATGTCTCCTAGAATCCATGGAGCCAGTGACGCTCTGAAATTTCCATTTAGCAGGGATTTGGGTACAGCAAGTGGGTTGGAAGGAGCCGGGAGCCAGCCTGTCTTGAGAGCTACCTGGGAAAAAGTACACTTCTTGTGTGGCTTTTTGGAGGAAAAACGGACACTATGGTTGTTGTTCAGTCGGTCAGTCGTGTCTGACACTTTGTGACCCTATGGACTGCAGCACGTCAGGCTCCGGTGTCCTTCACTATCTCCCAGTGTTAGCTCAAACTCACGTCCATTGAGTCGATGATGCCATCCAGCCATCTCATCCTCCGTCACCCCTTTTCCTCCTGCCCTCAGTCTGTCCCAGCATCAGGGTCTTTTCCAGCGAGTCAGCTCACTGGAGATGACGGTGAGCGTGCAAATCCCCCAAGCCAGCTGTCAGTGCTGAGAGCTGTGAGCAGTACTCCCAAGGCTTGTCTTGTCTCTAGACACCATCAGCCCTGGATGGGGACTCGCCCCTTACCTGACCCTCTCAGCGGACCTCAGCTTGTCTGATGCCACTGTGCCCCCCAGCTTCACTGGAACCAGGTCCTAGATGCCTCAGGGCTGTCTCGGAAATGCTGAGGGCTTGTGAGGACGCCACAGAACCCACACAGCCCAGCCAGTGCCTGCTCTCTGCCCGGCCACTCAGAGATCCTGGGCAGGCCCCACGCCTCCACGAGGCCAAGTCTCCTCTGTAGCCAAGTTTGAAGTGTCTAAGTCATGAAGCCAGGACCCTNGTTGGTCATAACTTTCCTTCCAAGAAGTAAGCGTCTTTTAATTTCATGGCTGCAATCATCATCTGCAGTTACATTACTTTATAGCTAAAAAAGAGGAGGTTGGGAGGGCTTATTTTGAACTAAGTCCTTTGGAGAAAAGTGAGAGTGCACGGTGATGATGGTTTCTCATTGGCTGAGTTACCGAGTTGGTCAATTCCTTGAAGAAGATGCAGCGTAGCTCTTTTCCTGCTGGGGCCTCATTACTAGTAATTCTTTCCTCTTGATGATTCTTCTGTTGGAGTCTCTGTTATTGACAGTTCGTCCTGTAATTGGCGTTTCTACCTATATGTCTACAAGAGTGCCCCTTTCTGTCCTCCCAATTCCATTTTAGTGAGGTTTCCCTCTTAATTTTCACATTTTGCAATACTGATTCTATTATTCTTAGATAGTTGATTATTATTGATGCACTGTAAATTATATATTTTTTAAATTTCATGTTCTGATTCTGTTGCTCAGAGATCAAAATACTATTAGTTTCACATTATTTATATTTAAATTATATTCACCAGTCTTGCTTGACTAATTTGTTAATTCTAATAGTTTATCTTTAGAATTTTAAAGATATTCTATGTGCAAAATAATTTTTTCTATCAATCAATAATAGCTTTATTTCTTTTTATTAACCAGTACATATTTTCTTTTAAAAACTCTCTATCCCTTGCTTACTTCTTTCCTTTTCTCTTTCCTTCCTTCCATTATTCCTTTCTTTTTCTTCTCCTCTTTCATCTTTTTTCCTTATTCTTTCTTCCTCCTCCTTCCCCCTCCCTCCTCCGCCTTCTTCTGGTTTTATTGCCCTGGCTCGGAAATCCAATATTGAATACATATGATATATATCTACCTAGTGAATCTCCTTATATTGTTCTCCACCTCAGGGGAAAAGGCTTTCATATTTCACCTTTAAGTGTGAAATGTAAGAATTATATTTTAAAGTATTATCTTCTTCCCTTGAGGACATCAAAAGATGAAATCATTCAAAATCAAATGAATTGCAAATCTTACATTTGAANGGGATTCTCCAGGCAAGAGTACTGGAGTGGGGTGCCATGTTTTCCTCTAGAGGATCTTCTCGACCCAAGGATCAAACCCTCGAACACATGTGTTTATGGTTTAGGTTTCTTTATGGTTTTGGAGGAGAAGGCAATGGCACCCCACTCCAGGTCTCTTGCCTGGAAAATCCCATGGATGGAGGAGCCTGGTGGGCTGCAGTCCATGGGGTCGCAAAAAGTCGGACATGACTGGGAGACTTCACTTTCACTTTTCACTTTCATGCATTGGAGAAGGAAATAGCAACCCACTCCAGTGTTCTTGCCTGGAGAATCCCAGGGATGGGGGAGCCTGGTGGGTTGCTGTCTATGGGGTCGCACAGAGTGGGACATGACTGAAGCGACTTAGCAGCAGCAGCAGCAGCAGCATGATTTTGGAAGCCAATGTAACATTATAGCAAATCTTGAACAAAAAACAAAGTTTATGCTTACCCCACCACCTTAGCACTTCCAGAGTTACACAGTCACTCCTGTTGCTTATCGAGCATTTACTACGTGCCTGCCATTGTACATTGTACATTACTGTGCAGTGTTCTTAATTATAATCATCCTCATTCTATCACGTACCCAGCATAAAAGAGCAGGCTCATAACTGACTCATAAACAATATTCACATGTTCATATAATCTTTACCATTGTGATTAAAAAAATATATAGTACACTGTAAGAAATCTGGAAAACAAGTAAGGAAAACGATCTATCCAACACCTAAGAACCGCTTACCATTATGTCTCTATGTACTTTGACAGAAAATGACAATCACGTATCTTACTTTTCCTAGCATCATCTCATTAGCCTTTCCTCATCTTATTACCCGCTCTTGCAAAATAGCTTTTGCTCATAGAAACTTCCAGCCCTGCTGGCCTTGTCCAGGGTTCCCCTGCTGCTGACTTCTCAAACACTGCTGGAAAAATGCCAAAATGATTGTCTGGCATTTGTTCTAAGCGGTTTCAGCTGAGAATGGTCTGGCTCTGTGGGGGCCCCCACCTGCAGGGCCCAGTGCTGCTCTCCTCCCTGAGCCACTTTCAGAAAGGGTTGGTGGGGAGGAAATTAGCTTAGCTTTGCAGCCTCTTCCCTCTGTACCCTCACTCGCCCTCTCTTCTGTCTCATCTCAGATGCCCATTTCTTTGCTGTTGGAGTCAGACAGTTCTGGGCTCAGCCACTCAGTGGAGGTGAGGCACAGGTGAGGCACTGAATCTCCGAACCTCCCTGTTTCTGCAGTGCCGTCTCCATGAGGCTGCCATCCACACATGAGACGAGGCACACAGAATACAGATCGACACACTTGCTACTGTTGGTGCCGAGCAGTCATTCTGCATCCGGGGTTTGAGCTCCATCACTGAGTCCCTCTGCCTGAACCTGACCTGTAGATTCACCCCTGCGAGCAAACTGTGATTGAGTTTGGCTCTTGTGAGCCAGTTCCTCTAAGCATGAGGTTCCCCACCCAGACTTCCTGACCTCTATCTCCTCAAGCCCTGTCTCTTGTTTTGACTTCCTCACCAAAAGCAGCACTCCTCTTGCTGAACAGTGGCAACCTCCCCAGGCTCCAAACCTCCCCAGCCCATCATATTTTTGCTCCCCAGTTCCTTCCCTTCTTTGCACTGAATCTCCTGACACAAGCTCCCCTCCATACCTGCACGGTGAGCTGGTGACACCCACTAATCAATACCACGCTCCTGTGCACTCTGCCCACTTGCCATGTGGCTGCACACAGCAGCGTCTTCTACATGTATGCTTTCCTATTTAAGAAAGGAATCTGATGCCACTAAGATAAAAAATAAAGCTTTATATGCATATGGTAATTAACACTACATACAAAGTACCTACTGGCAAGTTATCACCTTTGATTATCCTAACAGTCTCCTGAGCGAAATAAGAACAATTTAGGGATTTCCCTGGCAGTTCAGTGGTTGAGATGCCATGCTTTTAATGCAGGGAACAAGGTTCAATCCTTGGTTGTGGAACTAAGGTTCCACATGCCTTGCAGCCTTAAAAGATTAAAAAAAAAAAAAAAAGAGCAATTTAGTTAGCTTCTTTTTCTTACTTTTTTTTCGGTCTTGCTCTATGGTTTTGAGAGTCCCTTGGACTGCAAGGAGATCAAACCAGTCAATCCTAAAGCAAAGCAAATCTGAATATTCATTGGAAGGATTAATGCTGAAGCTGAAGCTCCAATACTTTGGTCACCTAATGCAAAGTGATTGGAAAAGACTGGGAAAGACTGAAGTCAGGAGAAGAGGGTGACAGAGGATGAGATAGTTTGATGACATCACTGACTCAAAGAACATGAGTTTGAGCAGATTCTGGGAGATAGTGAAGGACAGGGAAGCCTGGCACGCTGCAGTCCATGGGGTCGCAAAGAATTGAACAGGATTTAGCAACTGAGCAACAACATGGTTTGTGGGATCTTAGTTCTCTGACCAGGGATTGAACCCGAGCCCTTGGCAGTGAAAGCGCTGAGTCCTAACCACTGGACGGCCAGGGAAGTCCTATTGTGTAGTTAGCTTCTTTTGAAGATGGAAAATTAAGATGCAGAGAAGGGAATTGCCCATTTGTCGACTTCACAGTCACGCTAAAATGAGTATAATATGACTTCAACTTTAGTACTTTCCCACTACCTACTCGAATGACTCGCAGCCCCTTCGCTTTCCATGTGGTATATGCAATTTAGAAGAAGAATCCAAATTAATGAATCCAAATGAGTTTTCTTTTCTGGCTGGCCATGGGAAAAGAGGAAGAATTTGAAATAGTAAAGTCATGCAATGGGAAGATGTTATTCCTATGGCTACGTTGAAGGCTGCAGAAGTTAGCAGACTTCACCACTTCAATTTAAAAAGGAGGAGGAGAGAGAGAAGAGTGACTGAGGGCAGCAAAGAGGGACATGGAGAAAGAGAAAGAATTTTTGTTCTGTGTGCTAGAAGAAAATCTCCCGGACTGCAGTCTTACTCTTATTGACAAGGCAGCCAGAATTTGGACCTGGTTTTCACAAAGACCAGCTGGGAAACCAGCTCCAGGGTCTGGGTAGGTTGTTGGCCTTAATAAAGTCTGGGTTCTAGAGGGATAAGGTAGACATCAGACGGAGTGAGCAGAAATCAGGGCTTTAGGAATGTCATCCCTCCCTCCTCCCCAAGACAGCTTGCTGAGGAGCTCTTGTTGGTAAGATAGTGTTTAACCAACCCTAGCAGAAGGGCTGGCCACCTTTCCAGTTCATCTGGACCATAAAGAAGGCAGAGCGCTGAAGAACTGATGCTTTCAAATTGCGGTGCTGAAGAAGGCTCTTCAGAGTCCCTTGGACAGCAAGTAGATCAAACCAGTTAATCTTAAAGGAAATCAACCCTGAATATTCGTTGGAAGGACAGATGCTAAAGCTAAAGTTCCAATACTTTGGCCACCTGATGTGAACAGCCTACTCATTGGAAAAGACCCTGATGCTGGGAAAGATTGAGGGCAGGAGAAGAGGGCAACAGCGGATGAGATGGTTGGATGGCACCACCGATTCAATGGAAATGAACTTGGGCAAATTCCGGGAGATGGTGAGGGACACGGAAGCCTGGCGTGTTGCAGTCCATGGAGTTGCAAAGAGTCAGACATGACTTGGTAACTGAACAACAAAAACAAACTCACAGCAGCTCCCAAAGGCAACCTGAGGTTAGAGGAAGCCCAGTGGGCATGGGTCTGGCATTGGAGAAAAGACCTGGAGCCCTGTGACGGTCATGATCAACAGCAAACATCTGGTGAATTACTGGTGTTCAAGATAGGCAGCCAGAGTCAGTTCTGAGTTTTAAGAAAAACTATTCCCTGATAGGTCTGGAGGCTAGAAATGCAAAATCAAGGTGTTGGCAGGCCTGTGCTGACAAACTGTAGGGGAGGATCCTTCCATGCCTCTTTCAGCATCTAGAGGTTGCTGGCAATCCTAGACATTGGTTGGCTTGTAGACACACCATTCTATACATGCCTCATCTTCGCACGGCCTCCTCCATGTGTATCTGTGTCTCTTCTTATATGGACACTCGTGATTGAAATTAGGGCCCATCCAGCATGACCTCACCTTAACCTCATATACCTACAAAGACTTCTATTCCAAATCATGTTCAGGGTACTGGAGGTTAAGGTGTCAACAAGTCTTCTTAGGGACACAAGTCAGCCCCCAACATGATATAATATCTAAACAATGTCAGGAAATTGACAACCATCCAAAGGAAACATGTTCTCATTCTCTTTTGTTCCCCCGGTTAATGGAATAGTTTTCTTTGTCATACATTGTACTCCTTCCCTTTGCCTTTAATTTCTTTTTTAAGAGAATAGTTCTTTTCTTAATTATTTGGTTGGCCAAAAAGTTTGTTTGTGTTTTTCCATAGCATCTTATGGCAGGACATGTTCATTGCAGAATATTTAGAAAACAGAAGCACACAAAGATAATCCTTAATTGGGAAAAGAATCTAAAAAAGAGTGGATTAAAAAAAACAGAATGGAGATATATATATACATATAACTGATTCACCTTGCTGTATGACAGAAACTAATACAACATTGTAAATCAACTATACTCCAATAAAAAGTTTAAAATAAAAAACAAGAGAGATAATCAAGTATTTTTCCATGTACAGTTTTTCTTTGGATAAATAGTATCACGTTACATAAATTGTTTTGTAGCCTGTTTATTTTTACTCAATGTATAATATGCATTTTCCTAGCCAAATAGGAAAATATTTGGATATTTCATGGGAAATAGATGGGGAAACAATGGAAACAGTGTCAGACTTTATTTTTTTGGGCTCCAAAATCACTGCAGATGGTGATTGCAGCCATGAAATTAAAAGACGCTTACTCCTTGGAAGAAAAGTTATTACCAACCTAGATAGCATATTCAAAAACAGCGACATTACTTTACCAACAAAGGTCCATCTAGTCAAGGCTATGGTTTTTCCTGTGGTCATGTATGGATATGAGAGTTGGACTGTGAAGAAGGCTGAGCACCGAAGAATTGATGCTTTTGAACTGTGGTGTTGGAAAAGACTCTTGAGAGTCCCTTGGACTGCAAGGAGATCCAGCCAATCCATTCTGAAGATCAGACCTGGGATTTCTTTGGAAGGAATGATGCTAAAGCTGAAACTCCAGTACTCTGGCCACCTCATGCGAAGAGTTGACTCATTGGAGAAGACTCTGATGCTGGGAGGGATTGGGGTCAGGAGGAGAAGGGGACAACTGAGGATGAGATGGCTGGATGGCATCACTGACTCGATGGACGTGAGACTGAGTGAACCATGGGAGTTGGTGATGGACAGGGAGGCCTGGCGTGCTGCAATTCATGGGGTCGCAAAGAGTCGGACACGACTGAACAACTGAACTGAACTGAGTACACCATGAGAAATGCCAGGCTGGATGAAGCAAAAGCTGGAATCAAGATTGCCAGGAGAAATATCAATAACTTCAGATATCAGATGACACTACTCTTATGGCAGAAAGCAAAGAACTAAAGGGCCTCTTGATGAAAGTGAAAGAATAGAGTGAAAAAGCTGGTTTAAAACTCAGTATTCAAATAACTAAGATCATGGCATCTGGTCCCATCACTTCAGGGCTAATAGATGAGGAAACAATGGAAACAATGAGATACTTTATTTTCTTGGGCTCCCAAATCACTGCAGATGGTGACTGCAGCCATGAAATTAAAAGATGCTTGCTCCTTGCAAGAAAAGCTATGACCAACCTAGATAGCATATTAAAAAGCAGAGACATTACTTTGCCAACAAAGTCCGTCTAGTCAAAGTATAGTTTTTTTCAGTAGTCATGCATGGATGTGAGAGTTGGACTATAAAGAAAGCTGAGTGCCGAAGAATTGATGCTTTTGAACTATGGTGTTGGAGAAGACTCTTGAGAGTCTCTTGTACTGCAAGGAAATCAAGCCAGTCAATCCTAAAGGAAATCAGTACTGAATATTCATTGGAAGGACTGATGCTGAAGCTGAAACTCCAATAATTTGAGCACCTGATGCAAAGAAAAGACCCTGATGCTGGGCAAGATTGAAGGCAGGAGGAGAAGGGGATGACAGAGGATGAGATGGTTGGATGGCATCACCAACTTGATGGACATGAGTGTGAGCAAGCTCTGGGTGTTGGTGATGGACAGGGAAGCCTGGCGTGGTGCAGTCCCTGGGATCTCAAAAAGTCAGACACGGCTAAGCGACTGAACTGAACTGAAGGCACAAGGGAGACATCGTAAGGTGAAGATGATGGAGAAATCCCAGATCCATTCGTGCTTTTGATGCAATTTATCTTCTATGGTTCCTTCTTTCTCGCAGCTGACTCCACATTGGTCCCCACCTCCAACAGCTAGGCCAGTTCCCTGGTTATCAGCCACAAACTCCAGGAACACAAAATTGTGTTTTCCTAATGGAGTCACAATGGTCTTGACCCCATTCCTGTTGAACCCTTGGCCCAGCCCAGCACCCTCATGTCGGGGTCCTCAGAGCATCTATCCTAGACCTGCCTTTACTTGCATCAGCAACGCCTGTAGGTTCTCTCCCCTGGTCCAACCTCCAGCTATTCCTAGCTCAGTGAGAAGGAAATTTGTTGGCAATGAAAGAAAAAGGTACTATGAGAAAAGGAATTTCAGCAAAGATATTCACAGCTTGAAGCCCGAGTTTCCTCTATCTGTGTTCCATAACTCCTTCCAGCCTAAGGGCCTGGGGTGAATGCCCACTGGGAAAGTCCTCCATGCAGAGCACCTTGGAACCACTCGAAACTCAGTCCCACCAGCAGTTTGCAAGGCTGTCCTTGGTGAATTCAGAGAGGGCCTGTAGCATGAAGGTGGGCACCCCTAGGGCACTGTGGCACAGATGACCCCTCTGTGACAAAGCTGGCACCATTTATGACATTGCCAATCATCCTCTGAATCCTGCCAATGGCAGGAATGACACCTAGCAAAGTTCCAAGGACAGTCCTATTCCAGTGATGTTCCAAAGATACTGAAGACAGTGGTTCAAGTGACCAGAGCTGTCTCTTAACCCTGGAAATCTGTGAGATGTGGCTACGATCGTCACCCTAGAGATACATTCTTTTACTAACATTTACTTCATTCTCTCAGAGTACTCCTCTCATGGGGTGGGCTCCACGGAGGCAGCCAGGCCCAGTGCAGCCCCGGAGTTGGGTTAGTTACCCTGGACAAGTCACCCGCCTCATCCTGCGTGCTTCTTCATCGAGTTTTTTAATGTCTACATTCCTCCGAGTGATAGGGACAGAGTAGGTGCCTAAATAGTTAATACCACTAGGGGATTATAAGTAGAAAAAGTACAGGAGACTCCTGTAAGTTAATGATTACTTAAGAAAGCAGGTTTGCTTAACCATAAAACCAACAGGCTTGCTAGGCAACAAAACCATGCAACAGAAGTGTGAGACAGACCCCCAAACAACGAAACAAGGCTGGCCTGAGAGCCACATCCTGCAGAATGATTTCGGTAAGTTTATGATCTTTAGCACATGTAATCCTAGGACACATCAATGAAGACCCATTGCAGCCAAGAGTAAAAAAAAAAAAGATTAAAAAAAATTTAAAAGTAAGTCCTTTTATTTCCAAGTATTGAATCAGAAATCCAACCTTCTGTTTTGTGCCATATATTGTCTAGGTTTGTTTGTTTAAATTGATACATCTTTTACGTCT
>SJYV01033058.1:2183853-2224455 GCA_006410875.1 Neotragus pygmaeus
TCATTGTTTCTTCTTGCAATTATTTTAGGATTCAATTGTTTAGAAAAGGTGGGGCAAAAAAGCCCATTTTTGTTTTAAAATTCTACATGATCCAGAATGGACTCCACTACAGTCACCTGATACTTACTAAGGCTAAAGAATCAAAAAAGCAAACAAGCACTTACTTTTATGTAGTAATGATAACTTGTTAGCTCCCAGTCCCCTCAAAAACTATTAAGTTTCAGCAGGAAACTGTTTCCCAGATGGAGAACTTAAGTTTAAAGAATGAGTCTTGGGAATTCCCTGGCAGGACTGTGGTTAGGACTTGGTGCTTTCAAGGCTGGGGCTGGGGCTCAATCCCTGGTCAGGGAACTAAGATTCCAAAAGCTGCCCAATGCGGCAAGAAACAATTACACACATGTACTATGTATCATCAGAAACAAATCTGAGGCAGTTTAGTTATAAAAAATCAAAGTCTAGGGGCAGAAGATACACTGCCTATATGTGAACATAAAGGATTTACTTGCCAGAAAAAGGAAATATTGCCAACCCCCAGAACTACAGTTGGACAGACAAGACCTATTATTCAGTAATTTTATTCAATAACCATTACTGAACACTGATTATGTGCCAGTGGTCCTCTACTGAGGTTCATCAAAGGTAAGACACAGTCCCTACCTTGAAGAACTCAGCCTGTAAGAGTCTCCTGTCAATTATACTTCAATTAAAAAAAACCAAAAAACCTCTTTATAAAATCCTTAATTTCTAACCTTAGTCTTAAGACTAGTCAACTTAAAGATAATTTGCAAACAGTATTTAAAAGCCATTAAAATGTTCTACTTGTTTTAAAAATTGGTTATTGCTTCCATAATGTTGACAACCCAAATTATTTATAATAAAGGCTTTATAAGGATCTTATACAGAAGCCCCTTCCAAATCAGACACAAGTTTGAAGGCAGAGGAAACCCTTCTCTCACTCAAAGCCCTCTACTTGTTTGAACCCTGACCAAGCAAGTAAGGTTTCACTGCAGAATCTGTCCTCAAGTACAATTAACTCAGGAGACATGAATAGTATACCACCTATGAATTTCGGTTGTTTTCTCTGACTGAAAGAACTCTCAACCTGAGATTCATCTGTTATGGGTTCTTGTAAATTAAATCATAAATAACTCAGAATCTAAAAACTGAATATCCTGAATAATCTTAACCCACCATAAAATGATCTCTAAATCATACAGGATGTGCTATTCTAAAGCTCAAAGTTTTTGTTATTTTTAAAAATTTATTTTTTAATTGAAGGGTAATTGCTTTACAGATTGTGTTGGTTTCTGCCAAACATCAACATGAATCAATAAGTAAAGTTTAGGAACCCACAATTTTACGTCTGGATGTGTGTAATTCCTAAATGGTTCATAAAAAAGAGGATGAACATCGTGGAGACTTGGATTTTTCATTTCTGCTGAGAAGTTCTGTATCACTTAAACCGTTTAAGCAAAAGGTCCCACTATGTTAAGTGTGCATAACTGTTAATAATATATTGTTATTTTTGGTACCTCTTTTCCCTCAGGATTCAAATAAAAATTAAGAATGACTAAGAAATTAACACAACACTGTAAATCAACCAGACTTAAAAAGACTAGGGAGACCCTCCCTGTTTGTTCAACTGTAGCAGTTGTATATGGAGTCCCTGACCTAAAACGAAGCCCTTCGCTAATGAAAATTTAGTTAAGCCATCAGGATTCTGGAAATATGGGCTCAAGATCCACACTTGAACTTATATTTATGCATTAGAATTTACAGGTATTAAAAAAATACACACATATATTGCAATTCTTCAGTTTAAAACAGGTTTTAAAATGATTTACTCAATAATAAGAGACTTTCATAGCTCAGAAATGTTTTTGGGAAACTTAGTCCATCACCTGAAAAAGTGATTTCATTTTTAAGAAAAATAAATTTGAGCTTATTTTTAAGAAACAAAAGTTTCTATTTCTTCTATATAAAGTCTTTTGTTTGTCCTAAATTCAATGAGTTAGAACAGGAAATTCCACTGTCAACCAAACTATAAGACTTTTTCAGAAGAGACTGTTTTTACTACCTAGAAATATTCAATACATATATTTAATTAACTAATTTTATTTTGGTTGTGATAGGTCTTTACTGCTGCTGCACAGGCTTTCTCTAGTTGTGGAGCATGGGCTTCTCCTTGCTGTGGAGCATGGGCTCTGGGGTGCATGGGCTACAGCAGTTGTGGCATGAGGGCTCAGTAGCTGTGGCTACAGGCCCTAGAGCGTGCGCTCAGTAGCTTTGGTATACCAGCTTAGGTGCTCTGTGGCACGTGGGATCTTCCTGGACCAGGGATCAAACCCATGTCCCCTGCACTGTATCACCAGGGAAGTCCAAAATATTCAATATAACCAAAATCGGCATCTAATCACAGAGGTAATGTGAGGGATAATGTTCAAGTCCTAGATATGTAAGGTGGTACAACTAGGTAAAGATCTGGAGAAGACAGCAGGAGATAAGTAAGGCCCCTCCCCAGCCTGCCCATAGAACTGCCTTCCTCTCCCCCATGAATGCAGATGAGGCCAGACAGCTTCTGACTCTGATAAAACTATATTTTTCCTAGTATTACTGATTCTCCAATGGTGATTTTTTTTTTTTTAATTAAAAGAACTATTCAAACAGGTGGTAAGAAATTAAACTTTTATCAATACACAAATAAGTTTACTTAAAAGCAGCTCAGTTCCGTATTTTAAAAAGTTTCAGAATCTCACCCCGCCAATGTCCGTAACCTAGAAGAGGTTCACGTGAAACCCGCAGTCCCACCTAGGAGCATCAGTAAGTGAAGGTCTAGGTACTTTCACATGTATTTGTTTTGTCATCGAAGAGAGAGTCAAAAAAAAAAAACACATCTCTTGCCTGGTTGAGTAGGAAGAATCCAGAAAAAAGAGCTTCATAAAACGTCTATGAAGGAAAACTAGTAATATCAGAAGAGTTCCAGCACTTCAATTGAGTATAATTCTCTATTATTCTTTTCTTGATTTAATTTCTGTAGCTCACGAAAACTTACTTCAATCTTGTTGAGCTCGGAACAAATGCTTATCTAAAGAAAAAAATTCAAAAATAAAATTTTATCATAACTTGTACATATAAATGAATCCTCCATAGTTACTTAGAGCTATTCCAAGAAAAACTTTAATAATAATGCTTCATGGTTACAAACAGAATTCAGTATATATAAAATAATTACATACCTGGGATTTCACAAATTTATAAAGACTTAACAGTAGCCTTTTTGCTTCTGGTATCATTACCACAACAGTAAAATTAGCATCCAGAAGTAGACATATCCAATCCATAATCTGAAGATAAACAGTGAAAAGGGAAGTTAAGATTTTACAAAGTCCATGATTATATCAAGCAGTTATAAGAAAAATAAGCTTTCTTTACAGAAGTCTGAACATTTTAGTTTAGAGATGAAGGAATTTCTAAGCAATCTAAAAAAGCTCTTTTCTGCTTTCATATTTACCATTTTATAAACATAACTGTGTCTTTTCCATCAGATAAGTCAGTAAAAAGAAAGCCATAGTGATATTTAATCTAAGGGAGAGTGAGCAATTTTATTTAAAAAAATTTTTTGATTAACTACTGGCAGCTATAAAAAAAGAACCCACTCATCTCCTATTCTGAAATATACTACATACATTATGATGTAAAAACAGGGTGTCATGTATTATAGATGAATGGCCAAGAACTAAAATAAAATTACTTTACACTTACTTAAGCATCCTATGTAGCCTACATCTTCAAATGGTGTTGTTAACATGCAAATATCACTCATGAAAAAGCATTAAGGAAATCAATTATCCATTTGCGGGAAGGGGGAAAGCAGATCCCTATATACCCTCTTAATAAATTATTTATTATTAATTAAAGTCGCTCAGTCATGTCTGACTCTTTGCATCCCCATGGACTGTAGCCTACCAGGCTCTTCCGTCCATGGGATATACCCTCTACATCAAAATAAATTTTATATGGAAAATTAAATCGTTAAAGCATAAAATTAAATCAAAGTGTTAAACACAGAAAAAGAAAACAAATGTATTACGGAAAAACACACAGTGGCTATTTTTATACTCAGAGTGGGAAGGGCCTTAAGCATGACACAGCCAAAAAGAAGCCACAAAGGAAAAGTTCAACAGTTTTAACAGTCTGAAAATTAAAAACTCATCTATGGTAGAAATTACATTAAAGAAAGTAAAAAGACAGTGATAGGAAATAAGTATTTGTAATACTTTGACAGAAATAGATGAGTATCTCAATATACAATAAATAATTTACAAGTTAAAATGCAAAAGACAGAAAATGCAATAGAAAAATGGAGAAAGAATCTGATTAGGCAGTGCACAAAAAGGAGTATAAATGGGCAAGAACTGATGGTCTCTTTCTCATTACCAAAGAAATGCAAATTAAAACACCCATTTATTACCTACCAATTGGCAAAGAGTACAGTCTCGGACCTTTGTGGCCATAGTACCTCTTGTCTCAACACTTTGGAAAGGTAGCCTGGCATGTTCAAAACTAAAAATGCATGTACCCTTTATCCAGTAATTTTACTAATGAGAATCAACCCAATAGGTGTTCTCTCATAATATGCAAGAATATCTGTATAAAGATGCTCACTGAAGGTTCATTTATAATAGCAAAAAACTGTTAACAATTTAAATGCTGATCAACAGGGGACTAACAAGATTTTCTATGAAATCAAATGGTGTGCAGGTATATATATCTTGATCCAGAAAATGCACAAAGCATAGTACTGAAAGAAAAACCCAAACTGCAGAACAGCTTGTACCTTATGATCTAATTTATGTCAGAAAGATATAATAAAGTTAAGTTAGTGTAAAGACAGAAAATTTCTAGACTAAAAGCAACTTTCAGCATTACTTATCTTTAAGAGGGACTAGGAATAGATTATTCAGAGGACTCCCAGTGAAGGTGAGGAAATGCTTGAAAAGGATCACAATAAAGAATCAGAAAATTAAGGTCTAAAGATCTATCATTCTTCCCAGCATCAGATCAAAGTAAAAAGATTATCTCACCTGGTTCAAGGTTGGAGGGTGTGTTCCAGGAAGAGTCATTGTAGCGTTTTCACTACACTTCAGATAAAGGAAATACAAATACTGGAGAAACAGCTGGGCAGACGGAAAAAAGGACAATCACTTTCATAGAAAATTTTTCTCTATAAAAAGCTAACAAAGAGATTGGAAAGAATTTTAAGAGGCTACCGAAATAAACCATACATCAAACAAACATGCTATAGACATCAAGGACACAAAAAACAAATCGAATGCACTTTCTGGCATCAAAGAGGAGTTCATTTGGTTTGGGAGAGGTGGGTGAAGGGCTTATTTTGTTTGCAAATAGTAAGTGGAGAACTTACTGGGCAACGCTTTTTAGTTTCTGTGCTTAGTCGCTCAGTCATGTGCGACCCCACAGACTGTAGCCCGCCAGGCTCCTCTGTCCATGGGGATTCTGCAGGCAAGAATACTGGAGAGGATTGCCATTCCCTTCTCCAGGGAATCTTTCCAACCCTGGGATCAAACGCAGGTCTTCCATATTCCAGGCGTATTCTTTACTATCTGGGCCACCAGGAAAGTCCTTTTAGTTTCTACTCAACTGTAACTTAGATGGATGAACCTGGACTTCCGGTTTGGCACCAGGATCACACCTCTGCTTCCCCCAGATCAGTCTAGTCTCCTAGGGACAATTTTTCACCTTGAGGGCTGGGAAACCTCTTACTCAAATGAAAGAAGTCTACAACATTTTGAATGCCCTAAAACTGGGTAGTGTTAAGCAGCAACATTTAAAACAAATAAAATCCTGTATGACCTGTAAGAACACTCACAGTGCTGTGCTGTGCTGGGATGTCCTTCAAATGAGGCAGAAGAAACGTCTCACTGTACGCTGAGTGAAGAACTGCATTTCTACTTAGGAATAAAGGAAAATCTTACTTCAACAAATAAAGAGTTTCCAACTGAAATTGTGAGTAACTCTCTTCCCCATTGACATTTTTTTGGTAAATGGATACAAAAGTTCTACTTTTCTAGAAGAGCTCTATCACTGAACATTCTCATCACTAGAGATCATCTTGTATGCTTCGTTATTATAAATAACTGGTATTTATTCAATATGCTAATTTTCAGAACTGACAAAGCTTCTATCTTAGTACAGCTTCTTAAATAAGAAGGTTTAAGTAAATTGTTTAAACACAACATTGAATGGAATCCATTTTCAAGCAGAATCTGAAAAAAAAAAAGGAAAAAGAAAGAAAAAAAAACCCCACCTTAAACTAACTACCCCTTAGCTTTTGCTTGGTATTGATTACATTCCTGGGAAAGAGACAATACAAGGGAAACTGTTTCAAAGGACACAATAGTGCTGCTCTTTTCGGGGTAACGGGGCATGAAGTGCTCTCCTCTGCTGTGGCCTGAGGCTTCTCCTTCAACTTCTGAGCACAATTGTCACAGTTATCTTCCTCAGGATTGAAGCCATTCTGAAGAAATGTAGTTTGTTCTTCCATTTCCCCATCTTGTACAGGATCCATGTAGTCAGAAACTGACTCCATATTGATATCTGTGTCTTGAAGGGTGTCATCACCAATGCTAGCATGTTAATTGAAAGCAGGAAATAATTCTTATCAATACTTGAATTTACTGGCAAAATTTTCATTTTCAAAGTTTTAGAAGTCAAAAAATACAATAGATTAGAAAAGCGGTGAAAGGGAATTCTGTAGGGACCCAGGGGTTAGGATGCCATGCTTCCACTGCAGGGGGCACGGATTCCATCCCTGGTTGGTGAACTAAGATCCCGCATGGCATGTGGTATGGCTAAAAAAAAAAGGTGGAGGGGTGGGCAGTGAAAGAAAAGGACCATCATCAGCTTCTAACTTACCTCAAGAAAACTTTTAAGCAAGCGCAGGTGACTGACTCAGGGATGTCAGGGAACTGCTGTAGGCAGAGCTGTAGGATCTGCATGTCAGTCTTTTCTAAGGCAACTTCCATCAAGCCAGGGCACAGGCTAAGACCAAAAACACGAATTACTTTTATATACTAAGGAACTCTCAACTGCAAATAATTTACAAGGCTTTTTTAGAATATGAAAATCTGAACTGTAAAAACCACAGAAATATTTACCTGTAAGAAAGCACGTGCGTTTGGACAAGCTGCATCAGACAGTTGCGGGGATAAAATGATGGCTCTGCTTTACATCTTCCCAGAAGTCCTATTACTACATCCCCAATAATGGCATGAAAGTCAGGGGTTCGCTTAGTAGCCAAAAACTTACGTAGTTCTACTTCGATATGTTTTTCTGAATCTTTCTGGAAGGGCAAAAGTAAACAGTTTAGTAGGGTACCAATTAATAAATGTCACTCTGTACTTGAAAGTTCCTAGCTCAACATATTCTTAAATCACTAACAGCATTCATGTATTCTTGTGAAACTGGAGTTGATATGACAATTTACTGCACAAAGAGAAAATGCAAAGAAAAAAATAAAAACCACAAGGATTTAGACATCAAAACTTCTAAGAAACTAAATTACAAACATTCAATGCAAAATTGAATGAGATAAGAGGCCACCACCATCACATTCGACTCACAAAATGCTTGGTAAGGGTCAGAGTATCACTCTGATAACCTCAACGTACCAGACAAATGTTAGCCATAGCTCTAAAAATGATCACAAAAGGAAGCTAGACAAAAAGTACATGGCATTTCTTTTAACCATGAATTGATTTTCCGTATTTCTAATATTTTAAAATTTACCTGTATGGTTGCTAAGAGTTGTGTGGATGCAGGAACCTCTGGCTGTACACTCACTTCAACTTTTCTTCTCCTTAACTGGAATTCAGTAAATTGATTAAGATCTCAAAAGTGATACAAAAGAGCCAATAGACAGACATTTAGAAGAAAATAAATGTCCCAAAGAGACTGGGACACTTTTGCTCTAATCACATTTTTTTAGGGTTTAGTTTTCTTAAAGTGAAAAGTGGGTCTATTTCAAATTTTAACTTAAATATCTTGAAGAGTTTAAGGTTTTCATTTTTTAATAAATAAAATAAAATCACTATGCTCAGGAAGGTATTACTACTAATTGCAAATTGGTCTGTTTTTACAGTTGGGTCTTACACACATGCCTAAAAAACTACTAGATGACATGTTATTTTTAAATAAGGGCTGTTAGGGTTCAAGCTTCAAATCACCCCATCATTAAGAACAAGCTGTAAGAAACTAGTACAGATATCGATTATTAAAATAATTCAGCCTTTTACGTTTTTTAACATTTGTACTAAGATTTCTATTTAAACTACCAAACTTACAATTCTCTTTGACTGCTCTGAGTTCTGAGATCCAAGTTCACATCCCTGTGATGTCTCCCAGTTTACAAAATGAGGTGTGGCATGGGTGCCTAAGAAAATATAAAACACACAATTCTGGAATTTTTTTACCTATTGATATTTACTCAGCTAATCAATCAAAGAACATTGAAAAAACAACCACTCCGGCACAATTCGAGAGGCTTCATCGTCCATTTCATTCTACCAATAACAGATCAGTAAATATCCTAAAGGCCATGTGCCCACCAACATTAAGCCGAGGCTACTGATGAGGCTACTGATAAACCAGGGAGGAAAAAGCATCACTGATTTTGTCTGCAGGACTTTCCCATTACCCCTAAAGTCTGAACACTGCTGTTTAAAACATAGTGTCGCTCTTCAGCCTGCAGCAGTACCTGCAATGTGGACTGTTCTCAATGTATCTTCCTAGACCAATGAAATGTGAATGAACAGTGGCTCAACATTAAGAACAGATTATGCAAACTGATAGCTGTGAAAACCTATATATCCAACTAGAAGTTTATACAATGGTCTTCAGTTAATAAAACTAACATTTAAGTTCCTACCTGGATCTTGACTATGTTTGAGTTTTCCAAGAGCACCTGCTAATGATGACACTTCACACTTGTATGGAATTACAGTTAGAAATTTTCCATGTAGTATAAACAGATTTTCCCCATAATACCAGAGCTACAAAAAAAGAAGTTATCAAAAATGTAATAAACCCTTTTTCTAAGATCTGATTCAACAGAGCCATATAACGTAAAACAGTAACTTGTGGTATAAGGAGTCTTAATACAACAGAAAAGGATAAGGCAAAGGTAAATAACTTTCTAGAATAATCTCACACGTTCAATTCATTAATTGAGGTAGGTTTACAAAGCTCTCATTTTTGCCCATGTGTGAACAGAGCATAATTTAGAGAATATTTTCTTTCAACTCATAAAAATCTGATTAATACCTATATTTAAAACCAATGAACTGCTTAAAATAAATATTGTCACTACTACACATCTGTTAACATTAAACTCACAAAGGCTACTATAACATAAGCAAACTGTTTTGATGCACTAAAAAGAAAAAAGTAGAATTTAGTATTATTTCTATCTCATGATCTCAATTATAAAACTGTAAAAATGAGATAGGTATAGGAATAAAAAGCTCATATGAAATCAAAAATGAAGTCTGGAAAAAAAAGTAAACTCTGTTAGAATAGCACAATTGTGAAGTGTTAATTCTGTTTAAATATAAAATCAGCATTCTATGCTGAGAAATCTAGTCTTCTTATCCTCTAATTACAATGATCAACAATGTGCTATATCTTGATTTACATATATCTTATATCTTGATTTGAGTGAATATCCATTCCCTGGGCAACCAGTACTTACTGAGCACCTGTTAGGCACTGGAGATATGATGAAGAACAAGAAAGACAAGGACCCTTGCCTCAGATAATTTAGTCTGGTCAGCTTAAATTTAATTCTTTTAAGTATTCTTATGTAATTCCAGGTATGTTTAACATGTAATTTAAAAGACTAACTTATTAGGCAAAGTAACAGCCCTCAGATATAGTTCAAAATATGAAAGTAAAAGATCAAACAAAAGTGAGATTAAAAAGTTTTATTAACTAGGTAATTGTTCTCTCCTGATCTAAAATTAGCTTTTAATTTAGTCTTTTGAAAGTGACAAATGTAAGGAAACGGTTAAAACAATAGCCAAATTAAGTATAATTTTGTAGGTAGAAAATAAAATATTTCTTAATTTATTTTAATCAAAAACTGACAAATATTTAGATCTGTAGAGGTCTCTTTAGCAAACACAAAAATTATATTTAAAACAAAAAAGCCAAGGTGAAAAAAACTTACTTGTCCGCTGGTCCCTTGTGGTAAATCTTTTGAAGTCTGTAGCGTTTGAAATTTTGTGTTCCATACAGAGAGGCATTCTATAAAGTAAGACATACAAATTCCAAAGTTTTCCAAGTATTTTATGTATATGATGCTGAGTGGGGTGTGGGGTTGGTAGGGGAGGCGGAAAGTTATAGTTAAACACAAAAGTCTTACTTTAGTGAGTATAAAAATGAGTAACGAAGATAGAAAATCAAAGATGTGAGATCTCATGGTAAGAAGTGGACACACGCAGGGAGTGGGCATATGGGAATCTGTGTATCTTTCCCTCAATTTTGCTGTGAACATTAAACTGCTCTAAGAAAAAATTTTAAATTAATTCTTAATTAATTTTCTATTGAAGTACACTTGCTATACAATATTATATGAGTTACAGGCACACAATATAGTGACTCACAATTTAGTTACTATGAAATAGTGGCCATATTCCCATGCTGTACAACACCTTCTTGTAGGTTACGTCATACACGGTCTCGGTGCCTCTTACTCCCCTATCCTGTTCTGCCTGCGCCCCCTTGCCCCACAGGTACCATTAGTTTGTTCTCTGTATCTGTGACTCTGCTTCCTTTGTTATCTTCACTAGCTTGTTGTCCTTCTTAGATTTCACATATAAGTGATGTCATACAGTATTTGTCTTTCTGACTTATTTCATTAATGCCCTCCCAGTCCATCCACGTTGCTGTGAATGGCAAAATTTTCATTCTTTTTAATGGCTGAGTAGTATTTCACTGTGTGTATATATACATATGCATATATATATATACACGTATGTCCATATATGTATATACACACACATCACTTTTATCTACTCACCTGTTGACAGACACCTAGGTTGCTTTCATATCTTGACAACTGTAAATAAGGCTTCTACAAACATTTGGGTCCAAGGTTTTTTCTGAACTAGTTTTTGCTTTTTTGGATATACACCTAGGAGTGGAATTGCTGGGTCATACGGTAGTTCTACTTTTAGCTTTTTTGAGAAATTCTGTACCATTTTCCACAGTGGCTGCATCAATTTACATCCTTACCAACAGAGTATGAGGCTTCCCTTTTCTCCACAGCCTTGCCAACATGTGTTATTTGATGACAGGTCTGAGGTGGTATCTCACTGCGATTTTGGTTTACATTTCCTGATGATAGCAATGCTGAGCATCTTTTCATGTGCATACTGGCTATCTGCATTTCTTCTTTGGAAAAATGTCTATTCAGGTAGTGAGTGATATGAGGAAATGTTTTAGAGAAATTGATCAAGGTAAGATGAAGTCAAAGATCTATTCAAGAATTAAGAGGCTACAGTGGGAAAGAGAATGATTTTGGGTGGTAATAAATAAATGAAAAAGAAAGAGGAACTAAAAGGTACACTTTGATGGAAAAAATCCAAAGGACTTCTTAACCGACTGAACTTCAGTTACCCTTAGAAGCTGGCAGTGGTGCTCCCAGGACTGCGATGTGATCTTGATCCAGGATGGTGAGTGCAACACCATTTCGAGCACTGCCAGACACCACAGACTTGAGCAACTGCGACCGAACTAAGCTCTGATTTTTTTCTGGTTCACTTGGATGTATTGGTATCAAAGTTTCATACACACATCCATCAGAGCCTGTTGAAAACAAGTATTTGTTGCTCATTATTGGATAAGCACATAAGCTAAATGTGCTAAGTTGTTTGTAAGATTTTACCAATGTGATAGAGGATTTAACCAGAAAAATAAACAAATGTAACAACTGCATTACTCTATAGTTTCCTATAAAGATTATACCACAAACTTAAAGTTAAGGAAGAAGAAATATTAAAAATCTCAGTAAGAAATGGCATAATATCCTGAAATGAAAATTTTAAGTATCTGTAATAACTTAAAATATGAGGAGACAGCCACAAACATAGACGATCCAGTCAGTAAACGGCTACATCTCTTATTAGAAATTAGTTAGCATCTGGTCTAAACATTACATTTCTTATAACTCCATCACTCTGAAAACCCTGTAAAATTGGCTGGGTTTTGCAGGTCAACTGTTGGCCATGGTTCTGGCTATGGTATATGAAGATTTTATGATCCTTTGGTTCAGACTCCTCTACTTCAATGTTCAAAAGGTGAAACATAAGTCAAACTTCTGTTCAACAATAAATATGTCCTATAAGCCAAACTTTAAGAAAACCTGTCCCTCTTAGGCAAAAATAGTAAGCAGATTCCAACGATCCTCTAGACATGATAAATGATAGGAGCGTTTTTCTTAACAGCCACTGTAAAAATCAGCACATTGAAAAACTTCACAAAGATTTGAAATTGTGATAATAGGAAATGCTTCCTAAATACTGCTCTTGTTTTTCCCCCCCTTAATCTTCTCAAAACAACGTCAAAAGAAGCCATAAACAGGGGGAGAGAATTATTGCAAAGGCATTTCCCCTCCTAGATACTTAAGACTGAGACTAAACTTTACAGGATTAGGTAAAGGTAAATCCCAAAGCAATAAAAACAACAACAAAAACTGTAAAACGCAGGCTGAGTCCAAAACTGCTCTGTTAGTATCCTTTTGACTCTATCACTGTTCAAAGAAGGGCACACCACATCTTAAGGCTGGAAAAAAGAAAATGGGAGTACCAACCGTAGGTATTAATTACAATATATCAAAAAACCTGGACTTACAATAAAAAGTGATTTATCCTTTTTTATTGGTGTTTTAGTATTACTTATGATAAATTTTAAGACATAAAAATTACCTGCAAGAGAACTACTGACTTGCAGACAACTATGGCTACACACGGCAAAATGCAAAAAGTGAGGGCATAAATGCTTGTTAAAAAGCATGGAAAGGCAAGTACTGCAATAGCAAATTGTAAAATCCAATGACTCTAACTTAAAAGAAAAACATTATCCTGTAAGATACTTTTATTTATAAACTCTGAAAGTTTACAGAAATACTTACTTAATGACATTAGAGAGATGAATTTCTGACCTACAGATGTACTAAAACTCTGTATAGCACATTTTTCTTCTTGACCAAGTAAAAGTGTATATTTGCTTAGGATATGTGAGTTAAACTTTCGTACATAAGCAAAGTAGTTTCCATGCTGCAAAAAAAAAAAAAGTGATTTTATTTTAAAAATATTCCCTTTTTTTACCAACTATATTTAAATGTTGAGACCAGCTGTTGTCCCACTGTAATTACTTTAATGAATGCTTAAAAACCTCTTGTCCAACTAAATCTTAGACATTATAAAAACGTTTAATTCAGGCATAGAAATAATTATCACTATAGGCTTTTTAGTATTTTAAAGATATCAAAGTCTTCTGAAAGAAATATCAAAGTCCAATTTTAGTTTTAAAACTCATACTCTGAATGTTACCAAATGGGCCAGGAATGAAAGATATCACTTACTTTTTCTGTAACAAAAATTAGCACAGGATGCCTGAATACCATGAAAAACTTTGTCCACCTAAAAAAAATTATAAAATGCCAAATCACCAGTTGAGAGAAACACATCTTCATCTAAATTTAAGAGTTTTTTTTTTTTTAATTAAATAGTTTCCAGAGCCAGAGAGCGAGCAGAATACGCTTAATTCAGTGTTTCAAAATATCTACCACAGGAACCCAGGAGCCATTCCTCTGTTAACCATCCCTGGATTAAATGCAAGTTGCCAATGCTCCCANACATCTTCATCTAAATTTAAGAGTTTTTTTTTTTTTAATTAAATAGTTTCCAGAGCCAGAGAGCGAGCAGAATACGCTTAATTCAGTGTTTCAAAATATCTACCACAGGAACCCAGGAGCCATTCCTCTGTTAACCATCCCTGGATTAAATGCAAGTTGCCAATGCTCCCAGAGCTTTAAAGATAATAGCATGAATTAAAGGTGTATGGGACTAGATGCAATGTTTTCTCAAACTTTTCTGACCTGTCTTGTTTTTTCAGGGTCATTTTGGGGACTGGTATTCTCAGGAAAATATTAGCATCTCACCTGTCTTTTTCAAGTGACGTTGGGAACTGAAGCACCGGGAGGGTAACAGCCTGACACCAAAGTTGCACAACCATCTTCTGACAAAGTGGGGATTAGAATCCAGATTCTCTATCAGTAGTTTTTTTTGGGGGGAGGGGGCTGTGCTGCAAGCCTTGTGGGATCTTATTTTCCCACCAAGGATTGAACGTGGGCCCACGGCAGTGAAAGCATGGAGTCCTAACCACTGGACCACCTGATAATTCCTTTTACCTGTATCTTTTCCCCTACAGATTTCCTCCAAATACAGTTGCTGACACTTCAAAGGGATTAATTGGGTCTAAGATTCCCTGATAGCTCAGTTGGTAAAGAATCTGCTTGCAATGCAGGAGACCCCAGTTCGATCTTTGGGTCGGGAAGTTCCACTGGAAAAGGGATAGGCTACCCACTCCAGTATTCTTGGGCTTCTCTTGTGGCTCAGCTGGTTAAGAATCCACCTGCAAAGCAGGAGACCTGGGTTCGATCCCTGGGTTGGGAAGATCCCCTGGAGAATAGAAAGGCTACTCACTCCAGTAAGCTGGCCTAGAGAATTCCATGGACAGTCCATGGGGTCACAAAGAGTCAGACATGACTGAGTGACTTAAAAAAAAAAAAGAAGATATAACTGGTCAGGATCCACACCATTCACTGACTACGTACAAGTCTTTGCTTGGACTTTTAGGTATTTAGTTTGTATCAGGTGCTCCGGGAGGGGCAGCAAGGTAATTAAACAAGAAATGTGACAAAAGAATGGGGATTGGAAAGATCAGGACATTTCCTTCTATCATTTGAGTGAGTTATTTTCCCAGTTTATCCCCGAATTGGGAAAAGAGGAGGTTCCAAAGCACTATTGTGATTCCACTAACAACAAGCTGCACATTTCTTCAAGGGAATGGGCTCTGACCTTGCAGTCAGGGCTATATGACTGAGGATTCCAATCTTGCGGGATTACCACTTCAAGTTCAAATAACTGACTGACCAGTTGTGTCATTTGGATAGGGATCATTTGGCCTGAGATTCCTCAATTGCTATCATACCAAAGGCTTCTGGAGGATGTCATTTTGGCTAAGGTTCTACAGATGGTTTTTAGCAAGTTTTTTTTGTTGTTGTTGGTTTGTTTTTTATTAAAAAAATTTTTTGGTTGTGCCCTAAGGTTTGTGGGATCTTAGTTCCCCAACCAGTGATCGAACTCTTGCCTCCTGCATTTGAAACTGTGAGCCTGGAATCCCCAGAGTACATTTTCTTTTGGTAAAATCGTAAGTATTGGAACTTACTTAATCACTTCTTCATCAGAGATGACAGTTTCAATTTTCTGCTGGGGCTCTGCAAGCAAAGCTTCTAAACCACGAACTGCACCTTCCTTGAACAGTACCAAAGGTTCTGTTCCCTGTATTGAATGTATTCTATACACCTCAGCCGACAACTAGAACATAAAAACATTTAAAATTTTATTATAATGCAATTGCCACCTAAGAGAATAAGGACAGTTAGAGAAGGCTTATCTTTAAGATACTGATTTATTCTCATTTTGATTCACTTTTGTTTAATAATTATATATAGTTCCAAAGTCAAATCTACAACATAAAGTACATTTAGAAGTCTAACTTTTGCTCCCATACACTCTATTCTCTCCCCTGCTCCCCTCCAAAGTAATCACTTGTATTCATTTTTGGTTTGTCTTTCCATTATAAATACTGGAGGTTAGGCCACAAGCTGGGTCTCAAAATTGGAGGCGAAGAGAAGTACAAACCAAATCATTAACGCAGAGTTATAAGTGGTTCTGGTGTTAGAAAAAAACAGGTGCCATACATAAATACATGCACTGTGTAAAAAACTGACCTGCAAGCCCAAAACACCATATGTGAGATTAAAAAAAAAAAGTTGTATAAAATTCAGGATCATGCTACTGCAGGGTAAACAAAAAGGCGGGAGCCAACAGGCAGCACCCCTAGTGAGCTAGCAGTTTCAAGGGTCCAGGTGACAAGTGCCATTAGAACGGTATCAGCTCCATTGTGAACCACTTCTAAATTGGGCCAATTATATTGAGAATTAGACACTTAAAACCAGAATGAGCTTTTGAGATTAACATAGTTTAAGGTCGTCATTTTATAAGAAAAAGTTAATTAACATACTTAGGGGTCACTGGGAGAAAAGGCACGGTTAGTTGACCATGGTGCTTTTTCATTTCATTACATGCCACTCTTAAAATGTGTAACTGCATGAAACTTGCAGAGTCTGTTCTACTTATTTCAGGAAAGGGAACAATCAAGTTCACTTGTTCTTGCAAGGGACACACCACAAACACTTAAGTGCATGGAAATAACTATAAACGTGTCATTCATTAATTATTTACATTACTTCAATATCATATGAAAATAACATATAACATTTTCTAACATACTCAAATTGAGACATTTTACCAAGATATACTGCACAATAAATAGAATGAAAAATTGATAATAACATTCATGTCATGCTCACAGACCCTTTAAGATTAATAACTGCCATATTACAAATAATTTCATTTCACCAATAAACTAAATAAGTATGTTGGATCCAAAGACTTACTGTTGCTTTAAATACTTTATCCAGGTTGACGTCTTCATTATTCCATATTCTCAAGACCTTAAATTAAAACATACAATTTTAAAAAAGCATTCCAATATCCATTTACATACAACATGAACAGTTAATAAATCAACATTTGTTTATGTATATAGCTTTGAAAACTCACCTTATTATCATGTACAACAATATACTCGCCAGTTTGAAAGTTGCACACAGCTGGACATGTTATAATTTGCCCTTGTTTCACTGACCAGCTCCCCAAGGGTTTCTGATCAGAAACCTAATGAAATGAACATACAATATTTAAAAAGTCAGCTTCAGATTTTAAAGCAACTAAATTTACAATAGAAACAAAAGAAGAAATCATTAGAATGACAGCATTTAATAAAGCTCCTAAATTAAAAAATAAGAAGACAAATACTATATGGATTCCACTTAAAACAGAAAGTAGAATGATGGTTGTCTGGGGTTGGGGGAATTGGGAATTTAATGGGAGTTATACGGGTATAGAGTTTCAGCTGTCAGATGAAGAGTTCTGGAGACGGACGGTAATGACAACTGCACAACAATGTGAATGCATGTACTTAATAACCTGAACTGTACACTTACAGTCATTAAGATATTAACTTTCATTATGTGTATTTTATCACACTTTAAAAAGTAGTTAAATAGAAAATATTAGTTTCCAAAATGCAAAATTAGTAACAACACACTTTGATAATGAACAATATTAGTACATTAAAAAAAAATGGATTCCATTGTGTTCCTGGAACAGAGGCATGAGAAACAAAGTAAGGACAGTTGGAATAATACCAATTCCAATCAACCACTCCACTCCTATGCAAACACTACAAAAGGTCTCCTTGACAGCCAAGTAAAAACCAATGGTATCAACAGAAGCATCAAAAAAACAGTATAGGGAACCGTTGGCAACCTGTTCCCCAAACTTCAAAGCAGGCAGCTAGCTTCTTTTTAAATTGATGTGTAACTGCCGCACAATATTATATGTTACAGGTATACAATATAGTAATTAGCAATTTAAAGGCTGTACTCCACTTACAGTTATTATAAAACACTGGCTATATTTCCCATGTTGTACAATCTATCCCTGCAGTTTATTTTATACCTAACAGTTTTCTCTCTTACCCTCTGACCCCATTTGGCCCCGCCTCCCTTCCCTCTCCCCGCTGGTCACCTCTCATTTGTTCTCTGCATCTGTGTCTGCTTCTTTTGTTATCATCACTAGTTTGTTGTAGTTTTCAGACCTAGTGCTATCAGATTGCCTTTGCCTTTCTCTGTCTGACTTATTTCACTTAATAAAATGCACCCCAAGTCCACCTACGTTGCTGCGTGCTGGGCTTCCCAAGTGGGGCTAGTGGGTAAAGAATCCACCTGCCAAGGTAGGAGACCTGAGAGACACAGGTTCCATCCTTGGGTTGGGACGATTCCCTGGAGAAGGGCACACAACCCACTTCAGTATTCTTGCCTGGAGAATCCTATGGACAGAGGAGCCTGTTTTTTGGCTACAAATGGCAAAATATTGTTTTTTATGACTGAACATTATTCCATTGTGGAACATTATTCCATTGTGTGTGTATGTATATATAAATACACTTCTTTTTTTAATTTTATTTTTATTTTATTTTACTTTACAATACTGTATTGGTTTTGCCATACATTGACATGAATCTGCCACAGGTGTATACGAGCTCCCGAACCCCCCTCCCACCTCCCACCCTAAATACACTTCTTTATCCATTCATCTGTTTATGGACCCTGAGGATGTTTCCTTATTTTGGCAACTGTAAAAATGCTGCTGCTATATATACCAGGGTGCATGTATCTTTTTGAATTAGTGTTTTTGGGGGTTTTAAGATAAATAGCCAGGGGTGAAACTGCTGGGTCATATAGCTATTCTATTTTTTAGGGTTTTTTTTGAGAAATCTCCATACTGCTTTTTTTGAGAAATTTCCAGCAAATTTGGAAAAAACAGCAGTGGCCACAGTATTGGAAAAGGTTTTCATTCCAATCCCAATGAAGGGCAATGTCAAAAAATGTTCAAACTACTGCACAATTGCACTCATTTCACATGCTAGCAAGGTAATGCTCAAAATTCTCCAAGTTAGGCTTCAACAGTACATGAACTGAGAGCTCCCAGATTCAAACTGGATTTAGAAAAGGCAGAGGTACCAGAGACCAAATTGCCAACATCCATTGGATCATCGAAAAAGCAAGAGTTCCAGAAAAACACCTACTTCTGCTTCATTGACTACATCAAAGCCTTTGACTGTGGACTACAACAAACTGGAAAATTCTTAAAGAGAAGGGAGTACCAGACAACCTTACCTGCCTCCTGAGAAACCTGTATGCCAGTCAAGAAGCAACAGTTAGAACTGAACTTGGAACAACAGACTGGTTCCAAATTGGGAAAGGAGCACGTCAAGGCTATATTTTGTCACCTTGCTTATTTAACTTTTACGTAGAGTACATCATGAAGAATGCTGGGCTAGATGAAGCCAAACTGGAATCAAGATTGCTGGGAGAAATATCAATAACCTCGGATATGCAGATGACACCATCCTTATGGCAGAAAACAAAGAGGAACTAAAGAGCCTCTTGATGACAGTGAAAGAGGAGAGTGAAAAAGCTGGCTTAAAACTTAACATTCAAAAATGAATGTTGATCATTCAAAAATGAAGATCATGGCATTCAGTCCCACAACTTCATAGCAAATAGATGGGAAACAACGGAAACAGTGACAGATTTTATTTTCTTGGGCTTCAAAATCACTGCAGAGGGTGACTACCGCCATGAAATTAAAAGATACTTGCTCCTTGGAAGAAAAGGTATGACCAACCTAGACAGTATATTAAAAAGCACAAACATTATTTTGCTGACAAAGTTCATATGGTCAAAGCTATGGTTTTTCCAGCAGTCACGTATGGATGTGAGAATTGGGCCATAAAGAGCGCAGATTTGATGCTTTTGAACTGTGATGTTGGAGAAAGCTTTTGAGAATCCTTTGGACTACAAGGAGATCAAACCAGTCAATCCTAAAGGAAATCAACCCTGAATATTCATTGGAGGGACTGATGTTGAAGCTGAAACTCCAACACCTTGGCCACCTGATGCTAAGAGCCAACTCATTAGAAAGGACCCTGATGCTGGAAAAGATTGAAGGCAGGAGGAGAAGGGGATGACAGAGGACAAGGTGGCTGAGCGGCATCACTGACTCGATGGACATGAGTCTGAGTAGCTCCGGGAGATGATGAAGGACGGGGAAGCCTGGTGTGCTGCAGTCCATGGGGTCGCAAAGAGTCAGACACGACCGAGCGAATGAATGACAACAAAACTTTCAGTTTAATGAGCACTCTCCATACTGTTTGTGTTAATTTGCATTCCTCGGGTACAAGGGTTCTTTCTTCTCCACATCCTCGCCAACATTTACTGTGTTCTTTTTGATGACGACCATTCTGACAGGTGCGAGGTGATATCTCATTGTGGTTTTGGTTTGCCTTTCTTTGATAATTGGCAATGTTGAGATAGCGAGCTTCTTAAAGACAGAGAAAACTATGTTCAGAAGCCCATATAAACACAATTCCTTTCTACACGACCACTAAAAGCAAATTTTAGGTGTGCTTTAGCAACCTAGGCCAGCACTTTCCAGCCTTTTTGGCATCAGGGACTGGTTTCACGAAAGATGGTTATTCCACCGACTGGGGTGGGGGATAGTTTTGGGACGATTCTCATAAAGAGGGTGCAACCAGATCCCTGGCATGCACAGTTCAAGCTCCTTTGACAATCTAATGCCACCAATGATGTGACAGGAAGCAGAGCTCAGGCAGGTATGCCAGTGATGGGAAGCAGCTGTAAATACAGATGAAGCTCTGCCTGCTGGCTCACCTGCTGCTATGCAATCTGGTTCTCAACAGGCCACCAACCAGTCTGTGGCCCAGGGGTCGAGGACTGCCTGGGCTAGGCTGAAAAGGGGGCAGAGAGCGTAGACTTCAAGGAAAACAACCCAGAACTCACAGGGTGAACCATAGGTGGCAACCGACATGTCCCTCAGAATCAGGATTCCCACTAAGCTTCCCCCAAAGCAAAGCAAAACAAAACAAAACACGGACAAAACTTTTCTCCCTCACGAGCGGCTAAAGAAGTGTAGGGATATACTGCTAAACCATTATTCTGGCGGTGACATCTCCCAACCAACCAATCTCCGTTCAACTCTTCAGCGNGCTCCAAAATCACTGCAGATGGTGACTGCAGCCATGAAATTAAAAGATGTTTGCTCCTTGGGAGAAAAGTTATGACCAACCTAGATAGCACATTAAAAAGCAGAGACTTTACTTTGCCACCTAAGGTCTCTCTAGTCAAAGCTATGGTTTTTCCAGTAGTCATGTGGGGATGTAAGAGTTGGACTCTTAAGAAAGCTGGGTGCACAAGAATTGATGCTTTTGAACTGTGGTGTTGGAGAAGACTCTTGAGAGTCCCTTGGTCTGCAAGGAGATCCAACCAGTCCATCCTAAAGGAAATCAGTGCTGAATATTCATCAGAAGGACTGATGCAAAAGCTGAAACTCCAATACTTTGGCCATCTGATGTGAAGAACTGACTCATTTGAAAAGACTGTGATGCTGGGAAAGACTGAAAGTGGGAAGAGAAGGGGATGACAGAGGATGAGATGGTTGGATGGCATCACTGACTCAATGGACATGAGTTTCAGTAAACTCTGGGAGTTAGTAATGGAAAGGGAGGCCTGGTGTGCTGCAGTCCATGGAGTCTCAAAGAGTCAGACATGGCTGAGCGACTGAACTGAACTCAACTGTTGAGCCGTGAAGCATGTGGGGTCTTAGTTCCCCAACCTGGGATCAAACCCATGCCCCCTGCATTGGGAGTCCTAACCGCTGGACCAGAGGGAATTTCTTATTAAAAAAAAAAATTTTAAGGTGAAGGAGACAACAGAGGATGAGAAGGCCTACCAGGCTCTTCTGTCCATGGAATTTCCAAGGCAAGAATACTGGAGTGGGTTGCCATTTCCTTCACTAGGGTGTAAATTCTTAATAAGATTAATAGGTCTTTTATGTTTTAAAATGACTAATGTGGTTGACGTTGAATTTGTGGCCCCTTTGTTATTTGGAAAAGAAATACAGTAAGATTCAGCATAGATATCCTGGCCTCTCTGAAACCTTTCTTTTCCTCCAAGCCTCTCTCAGCTTCCTTGGTGGCTTAGTGGTAAAGAATCTGCCTCACATAGTAGGAGACTCAGGTTCGATCCCTGGGTTGGGAAGATCCCCTGGAGAAAGAAATGGCAACCCACTCCAGTGAATCTCAAAAGAGTTGGACACGACTTAGCTACTAAACAAAAACAACAAAATCAGTCTCCCTACTGAACTGGTGTTTTGTATCTACTACCCATGTTTGAGATGTCAGCCTAGACACCTCCTCCTCCAGGAAGTCTTCTGACTCTCCAAGACTGGATTAAATGTCTGATTAGGACACCAGTGTGATTGAAACGTTCAGAACTGGGATGTCCCAGTGACTTATATATTCCCCCCATTATATGTATTTCTTTGAAGGGACTCTAGATCTGTCACTAGTGTCCCATGAATATTTGTGGGACTAATGAATTAAGAGCGCAAGTTTACTCATTCTTTTGTATTTGTGCTTTGCCTCATCTTCAGCTTGAAGGCTTTAAAACAGGAATTCTCAAACTTTGTGATTTCAGGATTCCCTCTACACTCCTAGAAATGACTGAGGATTACAAAAAACTTCTATTTTATGGGGTATATATATTGATATTTACTATATTAGAAGTTAAAGGTGAGGAATTATGAAATATGTGTTCGTTTTTGTGTGTGTGAAAGTCATTCAATTGGGTCTGACTCTTTGCAACCCCATGGACTATACAGTCCAAGGAATTCTTCAGGCCAGAATACTGGAGTGGGTAGCTGTTCCCTTCTCCAGAGGGTCTTCCCAACCCAGGGATTGAACCCAAGTCTCCTGAATTGCAGGAAGATTCTTTACCATCTGAGCCACCAAGTAAATAATAATAAACTCAATACATGTTAACATAGGTAATATTTTTATGAAAAAATAATTTGAAAAAACAATTTAGTGAGAAGAGGGACACTGTTTTACCCTTTTGCAAATCTCTTTAATGTCTGGCTTAATAAAAGATGGGCTTTCCTGGTGCCTCAGGTGGTAAAGTGTCGGCCTGCAATGTGGGAGACTCGAGTTTGATCTCTGGCTTCTCCCTTGGAGAAGGAAATGGGAACCCACTCCAGTACTCTTTCCTGGAAAATTCCATGGACAGAGGAGCCTGGTGCACTACAGTGCATGGGGTTGCAAAGAGCTGGACACGACTGAGTGACTTCACTTTCACTTTAATAAAAGATAACTGGATGCTCATATCTGCTTCTATTTAGTCCATTATGGAATCATGTGTCATACCACACCAAAAGAGCGCCATAGTGTCCCCACCAAAGGAAAATAACATCTGGACAGTTTCTTCCTGAACTCCCTGAAAGGGCCTCAGGACTTCCAAGGGTTATTTATACCTTGACTTGTACTTGAGGACCAAGCATAGTGATCAAGTTTACCTGCCTGGGAAGGGTGAGATCAAAGTTCCTGGTTCAAGAAAAGAGCAATGGAGCAAGCTTTCCTGAGTTCTGGGGTCTGGAATGGGTATAAAGACCCTGAGGGAGTCAAAATAAGAAGAAAATATGGGAGGGCTCTCACCTTGGAAGTGAAAACTAAGCCCCACCTTCCTGATGCCCAAGAGATCTTAGGACGAGTAACAGAACAATGCACTAGGAAGGCTGAACTCTTAAAGACGCTAAGAATTGGAACAACTTCTGACTCATTTTCAGCCCTAGAAATGATTATGAGACTGGAGATGTGCTAATTTGCTTCAGTCATGTCCAACTCTTTGCGATCCTATGGACTGTAGTCTGCCTGGCTCCACTGTCTATGGGATTCTCCTGGCAAGAATACTGGAGTGAGTTGCCATGCCCTCTTCCAGGGGATCTTGCTGACACAGGGATCAAACGCACGTCTCCTGGGTCTCCTGCATGGCAGGTGGATTCTTTACCCCTATCGACACCTGGGAAGCCTGGAGATAGATTTTTAAATTTTCTTTGTTTCTTTTTTTTGGATAGATATCATTGGGCTAAATTGTCCATCCTCCACCCCCCACAATTCAGTTTATCTGTTTCCTTTTTTATCACAGTTTTTACCTATTTTAGTAATTTGTGGTGTTGGAGAAGACTCCTGAGAGTCCCTTGGACTACAAGGAGATCAAACAAGTCCATCTGAAAGGAAGTCAGTCCTGAATATTCACTGAAGGACTGATGCTGAAGCTGAAGCTCCTATACTTTGGCCACCTGATGTGAAGAACTGACTCCTTGGAAAAGATCCTGATGCTGGGAAAGACTGAAGGTGGGAGGAGAAGGGGATGACAGAGGATGAGATGGTTGGATGAAATCATCAACTCGATGGACATGAGTTTGAGCAAGTGCTGGAAGTTGGTGATGGACAAGGAAGCCTAGTGTGCTGCAGTCCATGGGGTGGCAAAGAGTCGGACAGGACTGAGCACCTGAATTGAACTTACCTATTTTATCTATTTGTTTGCTCACTCACCTAAGCTTTCCCACTGTATTATAAGTTTCTTGAGGGTAGAGGGGCCCTGCCTGTCCTATTTCCATATGCATCCCCATTTCCTAGCACTTTGTAGACAATCGATAAAAATGTGCCATTTGATTGAAATGAATCACTTTACATCTTTGTATTCATGGCACCAGCAGTTGTGTCTGATCCATATAAAGAGTTTCGAATATGCTTGTTGAATAAATCACATTTATATGGCAAGCTGTTGTAATAAACGGGACGTGTACCTGACCTGTTAGGATAAAGTAAGACTTAACAGATTGAGAAACCCGGAACTGCCCTGGCATGTTTGTCCGTAAATTTGAGTCCAAGTTTGGTAAGCAGTTAAAGGAGATCGTGGTCCTTTTTGGAAGGACACCAGCTATAATGAATGAACTAGCAGTCTTTTGCAACCTAGCTTAAGATAAGAACGGGTCAAAGCGTTCCTCTTCTAAGATGAATCAATCAAAGTCAATGAGCAAGAACAAGGCAGGCTATCCATCTCTGGTTAGAGATGTTTAAGAGTTGGTCTTCAAAGGCAGCTGTGACCCTGTACATTTTTATGTGAGCTGTGGATGTTCATTCTGTCTGGATTGCTTGTTATGTTTATGCTGCTTGGCTGCCTAGCTATGAAGGCTGGGGGAAAATATCGCTTCTCACATTCGATTCCCAGAATAGAATCAGGTGATAAATATACAATGAATAAGTCTAACTATACAGTAGGGATGCCTGTCCATATTCAAAAGGGAGGATGTTACCCATTATAGATTTTTCATGGAAGGTTGACAGTTGATGACTTGTGCATTGCATGAGTGGGATATAGTAAATGCTTTGCCAAAGGAACATTTCTAGAAGCGCCATTCTGGGAGCAGGATGGATGGTAATAGATATATTCTACCAAATCTCCAATGTTATATGGAAGCTGTAATGGTTCTTAAATCAAGATCTAAGATACCCTGAGATCTGTTTTCCAGTTTTAGAAACTCAGAATGCCTTTGCGGTAAATGTCAAGACCACAGACGGGAACTGGACAATATGACTGGCACTCAGGCAGGCACCTCTGAAGATGTTTCCCACAGCAATATCAGAGATAAAGGAAAAATCTAAACTCTTTTGTCATAATCTGTGTACATTTCAATTTCATGCTAGTGCCCTCCCTGTGAATGCCAAACTCCCAATGGGTGTGTTTGGAATTTGGGGTCAAGCCAGCACTTGTGATTTAATTGTAACAGGATAGGGAAGTGGGAGAGAAGACCTGGGTTGAGGGGTTTCAGATAGGTGAACAGAGTCAAGTGTTCACAGAGCCCAACAATCTTCAGGAAGAGTTTGGGCAACTTGTCATCGCCAGGGGTCCAAGCTGAAGTCTGAGAAGCCCTGGCCAGTGACCAGAGCTCTGGAAAAGGGAGTACTGGCAGGTGAATGAATAAACAGTCCAAGAAAGGCCTGGTCACCGGAAGTAGTTTCCAGGTCCTGGGCTGGGGATGAGGGAGAAGCAGGAGCAGGACAGAGCTTCAGATCTGGCTGGATAACACTGATACTTATCCCTCATCTCGAAGATCCAGACTGCTCCAATGCATCTATCTATTTCCCCAGTACTGATGAGGGCCTGAGTGCCTGCACGCTCAGTTGTTTCAGCTGTGTCCAACTCTTTGCAGCCCTGTGGGCTGTAGCCTGCCGAGCTCCTCTGTCCATGGGATTCTCCAGGCAAGAATACTGGAGTGGGTTGCCATGCCCTCTTCTAGGGGATTGACCCAGAGATCGAACCCGTGTCTCCAGCGTCTCCTGCATTGTAGGCAGATTCTTTACCCACTGAGCCACCTGGGAAGCCTGATGCGTGTCTAGGAACTGTGTATTTTGCAGTGAAGGAGACAGGGGAAGTTCCTGTTCTCAGAAAGCTCGCAATCTAGCAATAGGAGACAATCTGCTCAAGAGAAGTCCTCTGAAAGACGAGACGTTTCCAAGGACTTCCCTGGTGGTCCAGCGGTTCAGAATCCACCTTGCAGTGCAGAGGACACAGGTCAATCCCTGGTCGGGGAACTGCCACAGGGCAGCTAAGCCCAGTCTCCTTAACTACAGAGCCCATGTGCCACGACTAACCCCTGACACAGCCAAATAATTTAAGTCTCTCTAAAGATGAGATCTTTCCAGTGAGATTTGATAGACAAGAAGGGGTCAGGTGAGGGAAAGAATGAAAGAAGATGAGGCTGAGAAAGGCAGGGACCTTTGATCTTGTAGGGCTCTCTGTAGGCTAGATGAGGAGTTGGTATATTCTAAATGTAATAAGAAGTCACTGAAGGGTTTTAACCTAAGATCTGATTTCTGTTTTGAAAAGATCATCCTTGCTCCCAAGAGGAGAATGGTTTAGAGGTGAATAAAAGTAGAAAGAGAAATAGCAGTTTTGAGGCTCTGGCCGTCTTCTAGATGCGATAGATGGTGGTTTGTGGTGGGTGATAACAGTGGAGATAGAAAAAAATGGACCGGTTCAGAATGGGATTTAATGGGTAGAGTCAACAGGATGGAGGATGGGCTGAGTGAGAGGAAGAGAGGAACTAAGGGCTGTCTCTTATACACATCTAGATGTGTATAAGAGACAGACCCATGTTTGAGATGTCAGCCTNAAATGGACCGGTTCAGAATGGGATTTAATGGGTAGAGTCAACAGGATGGAGGATGGGCTGAGTGAGAGGAAGAGAGGAACTAAGGGTGTGTTTGCCTTGAAGGACCAGGTGAACTGGGGTGTTCTTTACTGACATGGGGGAGGGTGGGCAGGGGAGACGGTTTCACAGGGAGTGGTTTGGGGGGGCAGAGCCAGAGTTCTGTTTTGACTGTGTTTAGTAGATGCCAAATAAGTTGGTAGCCCATCTGAGCCTGGAATTCCTGGCAGACGCTCAGGTTGGAGATGTGGATTTGGGCCTCATTGGTACTTGGAAGGTGTCTAAAGCAGTGGGACCTGAGCAGATCCCAAGCGCTACTGACTTTATCTTCTCAAAATCACTTCAGGGACTTTCCTGGTGGTCTAGTGGCTAAGGCTTTGCCCTCCTAATACTGAGCCCCAGGTCTGATCCTTGGTCAGGGAACTAGATTCCATACGTCAAAATTAAAGATCCTGCATTCAGCAACTAAGACGTGGCATGGCCAAATAAATAAATACATATTTTAAAAACAATAACAATATAATGACCACATTTGAAATTAAAACTAAGGTATTAAGAAAAAAATTCCTCCAATTGCCCACCTCTCTCCTCCACCACCACCCAAGTCCGAGTCCCTCTTACTTGGCCTCTGTAACTGCTTGCTTGTCACCTGCTTCTCCACTTGCCCCCTTCCAATATGTAGCCAGTATGATCTATTCAAAATTGGAATCCGATTATGCCATTCCCTGCTTAACATCCTTTAACATTTTAATACCTTGGTCTCAGGATGAACCAGATGAAATCCTTGTCTGACCCACAAGTAGGGTTGCCAAATAAGACACAGGATGCCCAGTTAAATTCGAATGTCAGATAACACATGATTTCTTAGTGTAAATATATCCCATGCAATTATTCATTGCTTATATGACACTAAATTCAACCTGGCATCCTGTATTTTTATTTGCTAAATCTGGCAACCCTATCCACAAGGGCTTTGTAAGATCTGACTCTGGGCATCATCTCTCATCAAATGTCCCTTGTTCTCTGACTCAAGCTACATTGTTTTGGAACAGGCTATGCCCTCTCCTGAGGTTTTCTGGTGGCTGAGTGGTAAAGAATCTGCCTGACAATGCAGGAGATGTGGGAGACGTGGATTGGGTCCCTGGGTCAGGAAGATACCCTGGAGGAGGACAGGGCAACCCCTCCAGTATTTTTGCCTGGAAAATCTCGCGGACAGAGGAGCCTGGTGGGCTACAGCCCATAGGATTGCAAAGAGTTGAGCATGATTGAGCACGCATGCATGCATGCCCTCTCTCACCACAGGGGCTTTGTACATAGTCTTTCTTTTGCTGGGAATGCTTTTAGCTCCTCGTAAATCAACTAACTGCCACTCACCTTTCACATCTCAGTCTCCACATCTCAGTCCTCTTTCCTGAATTCTCTGCTCTTCTAGGATGATGTAACTTTCCTTCAGTGACCCTGTATCGAGTAGCAATGACACATTTATTTGTGTGAATTGTAAGTACTCTATATCTTTTCCACTAAACGGTAAAGTGAGAGATCAGATTTATTTTTGCTCCCCTTTGTGTCCCCTGTGCTCTCCTAGCGTCTGCTACATAACAGGCACTGTGAAAGGAGAGGAATGAAAAGGGAGGAAAAGGATGAAAGACTGTATTAGATCACAAAATAAATTATATCAGGATCAGAATGAGGACCAGACTGGCTCTACGACCCAGTTCACAGGGAGGGCTGGGAGGGGATGCAAGCAAAGATAAGCACTCAGGTCAGCCTAGGAAGAGGTTGACTTAGTCTGTGCCAATACTTTGAGGGGGTAGGGCTGAGGAAGAGGTTTGAGGCTGCTTAAACCTTTGGAACTGTGGTGCTGGAGAAGACTCTTGAGAGTCTCTTGGACTACAAGGAGATCAACAGTCCATCCTAAAGGAAATCAGTCCTGAATATTCATTGGAAGGACTGATGCTGAAGCTGAAGCTCCTATACTTGGGCCACCTGATGCGAAGGACTGATTCATTTGAAAAGACCCTGATGCTGGGAAAGATTGAAGGTGGGAGGAGAAGGGGACGACAGAGGATGGGATGGTTGGATGGCATCACTGACTCGATGGACATGAGTTTGAGTAAACTGCGGGAGTGGGTGACGGACAAGGAAGCCTGGCATGCTGCAGCTCCTGGGGTCACAAAGTCAGACACGATTGAGCAACTGGACTGAACTGACTAAAAACTTTTCTACCCTTAATCTGTATGTGGTCTGGCAAATCGGGCGGCCTGGGGGCAATATTGATGAACTTCTTTGTAGAATTGCTGCTAAGGGAAAGGCCAAGTGGGTTTGGACTAGGGCCCTGTTCAGCTGTCTGGGAATTGTTCTCCTCCATGCCCATGTTCCATGAGTAAGTATGAGGGTGCGTGTGGATTAAAGAAAAGCAGTGTGATGCAATTAGAGACAAACAATGCAATAAACCCCTCCTTCTCAACCAGCCCTCCAAAATAATTTCATTTTTAAAATTATTTTATTTTTTGAGGAGGGGGTCACACGGTGCAGTACATAGGATCTTAGTTTCCCAATCAGGGATCAAACCCAGGCCCCCTGTATTGGGAGCACAAAGTCTTAACTACTGAACGGCCAGGGAAGTCCCAATTTCATCATTCTACTCAACCCACTCCAGTACCCTTGCTGGGAAAATCCCATGGACAGACAAGTCTGGTAGGCTACAGTCCAAGGGGTCGCAAAGAGTCGGACACGATTGAGTGACTTCACTTTCACTTTCACTCAACCTAAACTTTTAGTTGACATTTTTTTGGTATAGATTTATAAATTACTTAAGTTTTGTCTTAATGACAAATGAAGTAATGAATTGTCTTAATGACAAATGAAGTAATGAAGTCAATAGCAAAGAAGCAAGAGAGTTGGTGCTTTCGACACAAACATTTCCATTTTTCTGCTAAAGATTATTTTGGGGGCTGTCTTCATGGCAAACGTTAGCTATAATTAGACCTTTTTTCTTTTTGTCATCTAAATTTTGATAACTGGAGATAAAATGGCTTAGAATTTTGCCGTTTACACAGTGTTTTCATACCAGGAAATTATTTTTTATGGAATTAAATGAGATTAAATTCCTGTAAAATTAAATTCATTATCTCAAACAGAAGATGACTTCTTCCCTGAATTACATCGAAAAAGTATCTATAAATGTTGTTACAAATATGCATATACACAAGGAATCCCCAAACTCTGGAAGAGCTGTGTTCCCAAAGGAAAAATTACAGCTTTACATCTTTGAGGGTTGGTTGTTCAGAATTTGGTCTAAATTTCCTCATGCTCTTTAGGGAAACCAGGCCAATCTCAGTGCAGCTGAAGGACCATCAATATCACTTTTTTGTTAGTGTTCAAAACCCTAGTGACCGTGGTTCAATAGGAAAATGTTTTAGGAGTTTGGGATGTCAGAGAGACATCTTTATCTGCTAGCGTTTAGACAAGGGTGGTGGTTCCCATTGTCTTGGGGGTTTGGCGGGTGAGGAGATGGGTTTGAGGGAAGGTCTTGGAGACCCAGTGGCCAGCATTACAGCAGGTGGGACTAGGATTAGAGAACCATTATGTGTATCGGTCAAGAATAAGCCAGATGTTTTGGCTGGAAAGTAAAATAGCAGATGCCTTGGAATGGGAAAGAAGAGAATGCCATACGGAATCTTAGGCGTCCCTTTACAGGTTTCAGTGCTTTCACTGGGAAGAAAGACTAAGATTGTCCACTCGGAAGACTGCGAGATGGTCTGCTTTTTAACGCACCTTTCCTTGGTTTTCTTTTTTTTGGAATATCTGTTTCTTTTTGGCTCTGCTGGGTCCTCAGTGCTGTGCAAGGCTTTCTCCAGGCGCAGTACTCGGGCCACTCACTGCCGCGGCCTCTCTTGCTGCGGGGCACCGGCTCTAGGCACCTGCGCTTTGGTACCTGTGGCTCACGGGCTGCAGAGCGCAGGCTCAGTTGCCCCTCGGCAGGTGGGATCTTCCTGGCCAGGACTGGAACCAGTATCCCTTGCATTGCAAGGTGGATTCTTAACCCCTGGGCCACCAGGAAAGCCAATATTTGTTTGGCTGCACCTGGTCTCAGTGGCAGCATGTGGAATCTCGTCATGGCAGGTAGGATCTGGTTCCCTGACAAGGGATGGGACTTGGGGCCCCTCCGCATTGGGAGCTTGGAGTCTTAGCCCCTGGACCACCGGGACAGTCCTTGTTCTTCCTTTGAAGAATCAAGAAAGATGCAGAGAGGAGGGAAGGAAAGGAACGCAACCAAAACAGCGAAAGTAGCTGATTCCTATTTGGATTCAGATTTGAAGATTCATTGTTAAGCTATGAATGCTTCTTTGGGTACTTTTGGTTCAGTTTTATTTAAAAGGAATCACTGAAGAGTTTTAGCTGAGGTGCTGGTATTCAGCAAAACCAATTAAAGTTTTGGCCTTTCTTGGTTTCGTTTTTCTGTGTATTAATCAGATCTGACTTAAAAGTTATTCATCAGGTTGGGGAGGGTCTCATTATGCTAAGAAGCTTTTTCATCTAGATGTAAAGTACCCCTGCAAATCAGAAAAAAAGGGAACTCTTAGGTATTTTTATATTCTGACAATGAACAGAAAACATCCTGCTCAAAAGAATGTGAATACAACACAGTGTTAACCCACCAGATATACGAGTCAGTTTGCTGCTGTTGTTATTTAAGAAAATCAAGTGCCCTTTGTATTTAAAGTGGATAACCAACCAGGATATGCTGTACAGCACATGGAAGTCTGTTCAGTGTTATGTGTTAGCCTGGATTGGGTGGGTAGGGGGGTTCGGGGAGAATGGATACACATATATGTACGGCTGAATTCCTTCACAGTTCACCCCAAATTACTACAATACTGTTAACCAGCAATATCCTAGTACAAAATAAAAAGTTTAAAGTTGGGGGAAAAAATATCCACGTACCCTCATTTAACCCTCTTTCCCTGAGTAGAACAATTATTTTACAACTTTCATGTATGAAAATGAAGCAGGTTTTGTGGGTCTGACTTCATCTGTATAGTTTTTTCTTTTTTGAAGCAGAATTGTCTTTCACCTTATTCTTGAAACATTTTCACTTGGGATGTCTTTAATGTTTGTTGAAGTCCTAGAAAGGAAACACAAATTTGCATTTCTTCCATTTGTTTCCTTTGGCAAACTTGTGTCTATAAAGGACATTTCAACCTACTTCCCAACTGCTTTTAGTTACCTCCTGTGGTTGAAAGGAAGAGACTCAAAATAGACTCGAAATGAAAGGAGCTTCTCATAATGATGGAGCTCTACGGAATGGCCGGCCCTTTCTCATGAGCTACCTGATCTTTCGCATGGGGCTTTTGTTTGAACTTGTTTGTACCCTCTTTTTTCTCATGATTCTTCAGCAGCAGCTTCCACAACCAGGTGGCAATCTTTTTGCATACTTGCCATTGAGCTATAAAATATGCCACGTACGGTTACACTTAAAGAAATGAAGCCTGGGTGGCCCTGGCGGCTCAGTAGTAAAGAATCCACTTGCCAATGCAGGAGACACGAATTCAATCCCTGATGCAGGAAGATCCCACGTGCCATGTAGCGACTAAGCCCGTGTGCCACAACTATTGAGCCTGTGTTCCCCTGGGAACCGTAAGTACTGAGCCCACTCGCTGCAGCTCCTGAAGTCTGCATGTCTAGAGTCTGCTCTCCCATCAGAAGCCAGAGCGCCACAACTGGAGAGTGGCCCTGACTTGCTGCAACTAGAGAAAAAGCCCTCGCGGCAACGAAGATGCAGCGCAGCCAAAAATAAAGAANTGGTGGGCTGCCGTCTATGGGGTCGCACAGAGTTGGACACGACTGAAGTGACTTAGCAGTAGCAGTATATTCAGGAACATGTATGTATATTCCTTAAGAATGAGTATCTAGAGGTGAGATTACTGGGCCACAGATTATTTGTATTTCCCATCATCAGTTTTTATAGAAACTGTTAGTGTGTTCTCCCACCTATCCAAAACTGATTATCACTCGTTTTAAATTTTGCTATCAGATGGGCAAATGTCATATCTTCTTGCTGTTTTCATTTCATTTCTTGTGATTAGTAGAGAAGCTATCAGTTATTTGCATTTCTTCTTCCATGGTTTACCTATTCAGGTTGTTTACCTTTTTTCTACTGAGTGGTGGATTTTTGACCTCTTTATATATTGTGGATATTAGTCCTCTGTTGGCTACGTATATTGCAAATAGCTTCTCTTAATCTTTCAGCTTTGTTTATGGTGGCAATTTTCTTTCAATAATTTTATTAAAGATTTCACTGGAAGTGGAGGCAAGACTGTATATTTGAAAGGCCTTTAGGGTAGAAGTCAGCTGAATGTACAGAGACACTACAAATGCCGCCAAACAAAATGTCTGCAGTTAGGAATTTTCCTTCATTAAACTTTATTAATAAAGAGTCATATAGCTTAATTCAATGACCTATCCAACGGCATATTTTATTTCCTTCTACAAATATTTTCTCTCCATTTCCAGGCCTGTCAGCCTAAACAGAAGTAGCTTTTTCTTTTGTTGTTGTTCTAAGTCAAAATGAAACTCTTAAACAAGTGGCTGGGTCAGAGGAAGCTCCAGTAATCAAGAATTAGGTCTGATACCCCTTTGACTTCAACAAAATGATGGCCCATCCTTTGGGAAGTGTTTTTTTTTTTTTTTTTTTAAAGGCTATAAATTCAACAGGTGCTTATTACGAATAGTTTACTTTTTTTTTTTTTCCTGTAGTAGCTAATCCTCAAGGCTTGGTGTATACCCTTTCCTTGTAATTCAGATCACAAGATCTAGAATTGTAATCTACAGTTATGATTTTTTCTACAGGTCTTAATTTGGGGAGGTGGAGAGCAGAGTCAAGATCCCTTTGAAAAATGAATGTAAGCAGACACACATAAAATGCTGCATAAGAGACACGGAACTTAAATTCATGATTCAGGATACCTGTAGCCATTGGAAAATGCTGGCTTCGTGACATCAACCAGCTAATGCTAGCCATTGAGTCAGCTTCTTTCTCCAACTTCAGCTTGATTCTTTTGTTGTTAGACTGCTCTTGGGACTCCAGAATGATCTCTAAGTCGTTTTTGCAAGGGAGTGTCATCTATACTAGCTAGAACAACCCCCTATTTTTTGGAAGGGTCAGGATTCACGCAATTCCACTCAATCACAGCCTCCTTTGGGCAACCCTCTGTGTTCCTCTCAAAATGCTGTCAGATTTGTGAAGCAAAACCAAGCTTTGGTGAAGCTGGGCTGCCTATTTCTATTCACCTCTTCTTTTACCCCATCTTCTAACATATGCAGTTGTTTTTTTCTGATTAATGTTCCAGTCATGCAGGAAACACTCAGGGCTCACGGATAAAGACCAACCAAGGCTCTGAAAACCAAACTCACCTACTCCAACAGTAGAAAACGGTTGTTCTTTAGGACAAACAAGGGCAGAATAAAATCTGTTTAGGGAAATAGTTATTGTGACAGTCAAATGCTAAAATTCAGGAAGGATACAAAATTAATCCTTGGGCAAGAAATGATTACTGTCATTTATAGTGTCCTTTTTAAAAAAAACAAAACAAAATACAACTCAGTTAAGCACTGGAGGTGGTGAGTCTAATTAGGGAGAAAGACATCACACAGGGCTGCCAGTGTATAAAGGTATACAGTTTGGGCACTGTAGGAGCACAGCCCAGGGTCAATGAAACTAAAATTCAGCCCTCAGCAGACAGCACCCCCTGAATCTGCTTGGAAGGGGTGCCTGTTTGTAACGCTTACAAGGCACCAGAGTTTAGCAGTTGGCCCTGAAGACATCTACCATTTTCTAGTCTAATTAAATTTGGACTGAATTAATTAAACTGTCCTTTCAATCTAATCTGATTTAAAGTTGTTCTTAAAACTTTTGGGACTTCCCTGGCGGTCCAGTGGTTAAGACTCTGCGTTTCCAATGCAGAAGGCTCGGGCTCAATGTCTGATTGGAGAACTAAGATCCCATATGTCCTGCACTGTGGCCAAAAAATGAAAACAAAACCCCAAAACCGAAAAACCAGAAAACCTTTAGGATTCACCTGGAGGGCTTGTTAAAACACAAGAGGGTGTGCTAGGCTACACCCCCAGAATATCGGATTCAGCAGATTTGGGGTGGAGTCTGAGAATTTGAAACAAGTACCCCAGGGATGCTGAGGTTGCGGGCCCAGGACCTCACTGGGAGAATAAGTGCCATAAGCTATAGGAAAGGGTTTCTTTACTTTGAACCCTTTCCATGTTTACTAGTGAAAGCCTCACTGAGCCTGTATAGACCAAAGAAAAATAAACAACTTCAGGTACCCAAAACTGAACGGCTGTTCTGGTGGGCGATGACACACCCATTTACCTGAAAGGCTTGCAGTACACAGCATTACCTTAAATAAGGAAGGGCTTGTGGGTAGGGTTCTTAGCATTTAGTTGATTGAGTATCTGCTTCTGTGTAATGAAGGAGCTACCACTTTCCTGGCAAGCGGCTCAGCTGGGGACAACTATGCCAGTAATTTACATGAAATTGATGGGGTAGGTCTCAGACCCTTTGCTGAGTGAAAAGGCTGCTTGTTTTGGTTGGGGCTAGCACGGTATATATAGCGGGTGGAGGCCTTCTCTGGGGAGTACACAGTGCCCTGATGATCTACATCCAGTAAACCACATGCTGTTTTTCTGCACTCAGATACAGAAAGGGCTTTTTGTCAGTAGGCTCCTTGAGTTAATTCCTGTCTCCACCTCTCCATCTTAAGTAGGTGTTCTCTTTTTAAAGGCCTTCCTTTGATGCGTTATTCTAGCTTTGGGTCCTTGTAATAGTCTGTGATTTTTTTTTTTTTTTGGGGGGGGACTAAAAGTCTTTAAGTCTCTTGGTTGCAGAGGGCTTGGTTGAGATGGAAAAAAAATCGGCCCTTGTCCTCTGCACTCCAGCTGTTCCCCTACTAGACGCCCGCCCACATTTTCTTGTCCTTTATTCTCTAATCAGACTCTCTTTTCTGGTCAACAGGCTTGAGTGTTTCGTCTTCTTAGTTAGGGTGCAGCTACCCTTTTTCATGCTGCCTTTTCTGAAAAGTCCTCGAAGGCCTTGTGGTATTCCAGAGAAATCTATTACGTTGCCCTGTCTCCTGGTCTTCAAGATGGTTGAATTTTGGCTCTTCAGGCTTCAGTTCACTGACCAAACTTCTTACCAGTTTGAGCCTATTATTCTTTGACTATCCTTTTGAAATTCCCTTAGGATGTCAAGAGTGTGGACGAGTGCAAGTTGGGGGAGACCAGAAGTTGTTAACCTTTGGGGTGTCCCTCTAAGAATCTGTGAAAAGCTCCCCAGAAAAAACAACCAGAAAGATCTGATTAATGATCTGGGGAAGTAATCACAGGAGACTCTCCTTCCTCCCATCTCACAACAGACAACCACAAAGAAATGCTGGGCAGACTTGTGACAGTGGCCAGTTGGTGTAGCGCTGCCTGTGAACAGCATCCCGGGTCCTGGGAGTGTGTGATTATTGTTGTTCTTTGGTTGCTGAGTTGTGTCCAACTCTTTGTGACCCTGTGGACTGTAGCCCGCCAGGCTCATCTGTCCATAGGATTTCCAAGGAAGAATATTGGAGGGGGTTGCCATTTCCTTCTCCAGGGGATCTTTCAAACCCAGGAATCGAACCCAAGTCTCCTGCATTGGCAGGCGGATTCTTTACCACTGAGTCACTAGGGAAGCCCAGGGGCATGTGACTAAGAGAAAGCAGATGGTGATCTTTAGAAAGCATCTCTTCTAGAGGTCTGCATTTGGGCAAACCAAGGAAGAGGCAAAGATGTATTTGCTTTTCAGAAGATGTGGATCTGGGAAAACTGTGCAAAAAAAGAAATAGGGAAAAAAAAAAAAGCATACCCATAGCCTACAAAACCCTATTTTGAAAAATATGGTTCAGAAACAGCTAACAGTCACTGTCTTTGTCTGTTCAGTCCACTGTAACTTTTCACTTTAAATTTGATGCCTTCAGCTAAGAAGAGAGAGGGCACTGGTGAAACAATGATACAAAGGCACCAAAATGCAACCGAGGTTATGCTGAGAACAAATTCAATGTGACTTAGGAAAAGGCCAAAGAGAAGAGCATTTTCATTAGGCAATCAGATCTGACCCAAGTCACCAACTGGGTGTGTTTGTTTCTTTTTATAGTCAAGGACTCAAGCCTCTGATGACTGATTCTGGGAATGTAGGGGATTCACGTGGACAAAATGATAGCACTGCAGATATGGGAAGTGTGTTTCATCCATCATGGGATGAAACAAACCTTGTTTCTTTTCACTTACTGGAGATATAGAGAACTGGTTTAATTCTTCTTGAATCATTTTTTAAAAAGCTAGAACAGTCTCAGTTAGAATTAAGGGGTCACCAATTTCTTTGCCCTTGAATCCTTGCAGAGTCCTTATATTTTTGGTGAGGGAGTATTTCAAAGGACTCAAGTCAAAGGACTGCTTTCACCTGATATGATGCTTAACGACAAGATCAAGGCAGTATTGATCTTGAGGTCTGGGATAAATTAGAGGGGTTTGAAGCCAATCCAACAGAGGATTATAGAACCCTGCACTATCAAGCATGCAAACGTCAAACATATTGAGGTCCTACTTAGTCAATAATTGGTTGTTTTAGTCCAAGCTTCTATCATTACGTTTTTCTTCATTATGTCCCACGGACAATGCTATTTTCAATACAGGAAGCAATACCTCTGCCTTTGTTGTTGTCTTTCTAGGTAGCAGTTGAAGCCAGATGTACTGAAAGTCCAAGCCAATGTGTTATGAAGTTGTTCTGTAACTGATTTTGGGGGAGTTGACTTACCATACCACTCATCAACCCAAGCAAAAGCCTGTCTATGTCCAATCAGAAGAATATCTCGAACCACCTAAAAAAGCAAAAGAAGGAAGTTGACAGAATACCAGGTTTGATTAAGACGATCTGGAAAAGGAATGGTTTCCAATTCTAGGAAACCTGACAGTTACAAACTTCTCCATCCCTCTGTCCATATGGGATGACAATTAGAGGGAGGCATACTTACTCTCAGCCCTTTCCCATGGTGTACATATACTCGCTGTAAATTAATCTCTTTATCTTATTTGAAAGTTAGGCTGGAAGCTGTTCAAAATAATGACAACGATTTGGCAGTCACACAACAGTGACTGGAATGAGTCTCCAGGGCTGATCACCCTCAGATTTTTCTCTTCATTTATCTTTACCTAAAACAGGTTCTACTTTCCATTTGTGGAAGGGTGCATCTCACAGGTGCCAGGAGGTCATAAATGTTGGAAATCAAGCACATTTGTTTGGATAGAAAATTGCTTCCAAGACCAAAGCACTTAAAACTCTCTCTTCTCTAGTGAAGTATCCTATATATTGGTAATAATAATAATTGAAGGTGTGGGATTCAAGATAAGTAGATATCTTTCTAAGCTTGGCTTTCATGTATTAGAAGTCACAGGAGGGAGCAGTTTAGTCAGCTATTATGTTAACTATTATTGAAAGTCATGGAATAAGAGACCTGAACCAGAGTAGAACATAATGGGAATGATGAATTTGACTGGAGATGAAAGGAATGAAATTATTTCTTACGGTGACACATAATGGCAATAGAAGATTTAGAAAAGTAATTGCAAAGAGTTTGTGTGTTATACCATTTATGTGCTTTTATTTCATGGAATTCTTTTTTTGGCCTTCTATCACTATAAATACAACATGCCTTTTTATCTTTCTTAGATATTCAGTACTCTCCTTCCAACATTTCTTTCCTCCTGATAAACAAATCTAGCAATTGTCAAAAACCTCTTGTAGAAGGTTCGAGCATGTTTCAAGAAATGAAGGATTTTAATTCAGTGAATTTGCAGAAACAAGGGAAGCCTTCATAATGAAGTGTTTATTATTCCAGGCCTATGGATATCTAGTGAGGCTTTTATGATTTGGAAGGCGGAAACATATAATGAAACTAAGAAACAACATGAAGCCATGCGCACTTGAGTGCTGAGTGTGTCAAATTCATGGACTTAAAAGAACAGCATTGAGGCGTCAGTAAATACGCCCTATTGCATTAAGCACAACACAGCTGTCTGCTGGAAACAAGAATCCAATAATGTGCTAATGGCTCGCTTTCGAACATTTTTTTTCCGTTAACTGTGAATAGATTCTTCAAAACCAAAAGGTGTTCAGAGAAAGGCATCCCTGGCACTTGAAACCCACGCAAATGAGAGCCTCAGATTCTCTTTAGTGGCTCATGTGCCACAGCAGGTGTGTTTTGGGGGTGTTGATGACACTTCATTATATTTGGAAATGGGCAAGGGGAATGCCTCTTGCTAGAGCGTAATTCTTACAGGTATTTTAAAGAAACGGATTCTCAAAACTAGAAAAGAAACACAATGACCCCTGTGGCAATCTAAATATGTTTTGTCAGAAGATGAGATAATGAAACATACAATGGTAGGGGCCCCAGTAAGAGATCATTTGGGTTTTTTTTAAAAAAGGTGGGATGTTGTAGGAAGTCAAGAATATACTGCCAGAGACAGACACAGAGCTGAGGCTGGAAAATATTTACTCTGGGAGCCTGGACTTTCTTCCTTCTTAATAACTGGGACACAGCAGGAAAATAGCAGGTCCCAGAACTTGATTTCTATGCGTGCCACTTGGCTCTCACCCCTGGCTGGGCAAAAACGGATTCTGGAGCTCAGCAGATTAATACATTTCTCTGTCTCAAATTTGCTCCAGGCCCTGCTATTATCAGTAAAGCAAGTTCAATCTATTTCTTGGACCCAAATTCAAGATTTACACATTTTACTATCAATTGGCTCCCCAAGCTCAGTAGACAAATCCATCTAAGTAAAAAACAGCTCAGTGCATTAAGGTTAAATTCCAGTGCCCCCAAAAGAATTTCAGAAAGCTATTCTTTATCAGTTTTTAAATGGAAAAATAAACAGATATCCAGCCTATCTGGAATGTAGAGACAACTTGGATAGTACTTATTCTCATGAAAATAGGAGTTACAAAGGGCAATGCTCAGCACTGCATTTCTAATTAATTTCCATGAGGATAAGAGTTATGTTCAGTTCAGTTCAGTTGCTCAGTTGTGTCTGACTCTGCGACCCCATGAACTGTAGCACGCCAGGCCTCTCTGTCCATCACCAACTCCTGGAGTTTACCCAAACTCATGTCCATAGAGTCGGTGATGCCATCCAACCATCTCATCCTCTGTCATCCCCTTCTCCTCCTGCCCTCAATCTTTCCCAGCATCAGGGTCTTTTTGAATGAGTCAGCTCTTCCCATCAGGTGGCCAAAGTATTGGAGTTTCAGCTTCAACATCAGTCCTTCCAATGAACACCCAGGACTGATCTCCTTTAGGATGGACTGGTTGGATCTCCTTGCAGTCCATGGGACTCTCAAGAGTCTTCTCCAACACCACAGTTCAAAAGCATCAATTCTTCT